>JBBGZY010003189.1:0-213121 GCA_037952925.1 Lithobates clamitans
GATATTATGGGGGGTTAGTATGGATGTTATGGGGGGAGGTTAGTATGGATGTTATGGGGGGAGGTTAGTATGGATGTTATGGGGGGAGGTTAGTATGGATGTTATGGGGGGGTTAGTATGGATGTTATGGGGGGGGTTAGTATGGATGTTATGGGGGGAGGTTAGTATGGATGTTATGGGGGGGTTAGTATGGATGTTATGGGGGGGGGGTAGTATGGATGTTATGGGGGGGTAGTATGGATGTTATGGGGGGAGGTTAGTATGGATGTTATGGGGGGGTTAGTATGGATGTTATGGGGGAGGTTAGTATGGATGTTATGGGGGAGGTTAGTATGGATGTTATGGGGAGGTTAGTATGGATGTTATGGGGGGAGGTTAGTATGGATGTTATGGGGGGAGGTTAGTATGAATATTATGGGGGGAGGTTAGTATGGATGTTATGGGGGGGGTAGTATGGATGTTATGGGGGGGTTAGTATGGATGTTATGGGGGGGTTAGTATGGATGTTATGGGGGGAGGTTAGTATGGATATTATGGGGGGTTAGTATGGATGTTATGGGGGGAGGTTAGTATGGATATTATGGGGGGTTAGTATGGATGTTATGGGGGGAGGTTAGTATGGATGTTATGGGGGGAGGTTAGTATGGATGTTATGGGGGAGGTTAGTATGGATGTTATGGGGGGGTAGTATGGATGTTATGGGGGGTAGTATGGATGTTATGGGGGGGTAGTATGGATGTTATGGGGGGAGGTTAGTATGGATGTTATGGGGGGTTAGTATGGATGTTATGGGGGGGGTAGTACTGGATGTTATGGGGGGTAGTATGGATGTTATGGGGGGAGGTTAGTATGGATGTTATGGGGGGTTAGTATGGATGTTATGGGGGGGGTAGTATGGATGTTATGGGGGGAGGTTAGTATGGATGTTATGGGGGGGTTAGTATGGATGTTATGGGGGGGTAGTATGGATGTTATGGGGGGTAGTATGGATGTTATGGGGGGAGGTTAGTATGGATGTTATGGGGGGGTTAGTATGGATGTTATGGGGGGGAGGTTAGTATGGATGTTATGGGGGAGGTTAGTATGGTTAGGGATGAGCCGAACCCCCCCCCCGGTTCGGTTCGCACCCAGAACCCGCGAACGGACCGCAAGTTCGCACGAACGTTAGAACCCCATTGACGTCTATGGGACTCGAACGTTCGAAATCAAAAGTGCTCATTTTAAAGGCTAATTTGCATGGTATTGTCCTAAAAAGGGTTTGGGGACCCGGGTCCTACCCCAGGGGACATGTATCAATGCAAAAAAAACTTTTAAAAACGGCCGTTTTTTCGGGAGCAGTGATTTTAATGATGCTTAAAGTAAAAAAAAAAAAGTGAAATATTCCTTTAAATATCGTACCTGGGGGGTGTCTATAGTATGCCTGTAAAGTGACGCGTGTTTCCCGTGTTTAGAACAGTCCCTGCACCAAATGTCATTTTTAAAGGAAAAAATCTCATTTAAAACTGCTTGCGGGTTTAATGTCATGTCGCGTCATGGCAATATGGATGAAAATCAGTGAGACAAACGGCATGGGTACCCCCCAGTCCATTACCAGGCCCTTTGGGTCTTGTATGGATATTAAGGGGAACCCCGCACCAAATTAAAATAAGGAAAGGTCCCTATATACTCTGAACAGCAGTATACAGGCGGTGCAAACAAGACAGGGACTGTAGGTTTGTTGTTAAGTAGAATCTGTTTGTAATTTTGAACATTTTTAATGTGTTTAGCTCCAGCCAAAAAATCTTTTCTAAGCTTTTTGGAAAACATAGGGAAGGGTTATCACCCCTGTGACATTTGTTTTGCGTCTTTCCTCCTCTTCAGAAGATTTCACCTCACTTTTTTGTCCCAATGAAAAATGTTTTTTGAAAATTTGGTTTTTTTTGTGGAACAAGGATTGGAAAGCATCAGTGGAAAGGAAAAATTGTTTTCCCATATTAACTCTTACAGGAGAGAATTTCCCTTCCTTAGGGGTAGATTTCATCTCACTTCCTGTTGTCTCCTTCCGTTTGCAAGTAGGAGTCATTTGTAAGTTAGATGTTTGAAAGTAGGGTCCTGCCCTATATACTCAGCAGAAATTTGGGCCTTAGGTGTTGCTGTGGCCAAAACACTGTAAGCCCTCACAGGGCCCTGCTGTGAAATATTAGATCAAGAATTGTAATTACATGCCCCTGTTGAACAGGAGCTGAAAAATTAGGCCTTAGGCACTGGTGCTGGTGCCACAACACTGCAACCCCTCACAGACACTCTAGTTGGAACGCAGGAACGAGCCCTGCTGCAAAGTATTGCATCAAAAATTGTAATTACACGCCCCTGTTAGACAGGGGCAGAAAAATTGGGTCTTAGGCACTGGTGCTGGTGCCACAACACTGCAACCCCTCACAGACACTCTAGTTGGAATGCAGGAACGAGCCCTGCTGCAAAGTATTACATCAAAAATTGTAATTACACGCCCCTGTTAAACAGGGGCTGAAAAATTGTGCCTTAGGCACTGGTGGTGGCGCCCAGAACCAAAAATGTTCTTACAAGCTATCAGCGTGATGATTGAGGAGGAAGAGGATAATTACTCAGGGGTAGTCACTCAGCATCAGCATAGGCAGTCTTTGAAGGGATCTGAGATTTCAAAAAAAATTATTCGGTTACATCTGCATCAGGTGCTTGGTAGCTGGTGGTGATCCAAGACTGATTCATTTTTATGAAGGTCAGCCGATCGACCGAGTCGGTGGACAGACGCACCCTGTGATCGGTTACCACGCCTCCAGCAGCACTGAATGTGCGTTCCGAAAGAACGCTGGATGCAGGACAGGCCAGTAGCTCAATTGCATACTGTGCAAGCTCTGGCCAGTGATCCATCCTCAAGACCCAGTAACCCAGAGGATTTTCGGTGGGAAAGGTGTCCAAGTCTGATCTTGCCCCTAGGTATTCCTGCACCATGTAAAACAGACGCTGGCGATGGTTGCTGGAACCGATCATACCTTGGGGCTGCGGACCAAAAAATTGTCTGAACGCATCGGTCAGACGGCCACCTTCTCCACCGCTCCTTCTTTGACTGACCGAAGCCTCAGCAACACGTTGTCCAGAAACAGGAGTTTGTAACCTCCCAGTCTCTGGGAACGCGTTGCACAGACCTTTCTGCAAGGCCTCCCGAAGATGTTTCATCCTCTGCTCCCTCTGCGATGGCAAGATAAGGTCCGCAACCTTACCCTTGTAACGTGGATCAAGGAGGGTTGCCAGCCAGTATTGGTCCTTCTCCTTGATACCACGAATACGAGGATCCTTACGCAGGCTTTGCAGGATCAGGGAGGCCATGCAGCGTAGGTTTGCTGAGGCATTCGGTCCGGAGTCCTCTGAGTCACTAAGGACAACAACGTCCGCAGCCACCTCCTCCCAGCCACGTACAAGTCCATGTGTTCCTTGGGACTGATCCCTTAAAGACTGCTGATGCTGAGTGCCAGGCTCCACCTCCATACTGACACAATCTTCCTCCTCCTCCTCCCTCCTCCTCCTCGTCCTCTTCCTGTGTGATCGGCGGGCACGCAGGAACACTGTCTGGATAAAGGGGGCCTTGAGAGCTAAGGAAGTCCTCCTCTTCCTGCCTCTGTTCTGCCTCAAGTGCCCTGTCCATTATTCCACGCAGCGTGTGCTCCAACAGGTGGACAAGGGGGACAGTGTCACTGATGCATGCACTGTCAGTGCTCACCATCCTCGTGGCCTCCTCGAATGGTGACAGGACAGTGCATGCATCCCTGATCATGGCCCACTGGCGTGGGGAAAAAAAACCAAGGTCCCCTGACCCTGTCCTGGTGCCATAGTCGCACAGGTACTCATTGATGGCCCTCTGCTGCGTGTGCAGCCGCTGCAGCATGGCCAACGTCGAGTTCCACCTGGTGGGCATGTCACAGATTAGGCGGTTCTTGGGCAGGTTAAACTCCTTTTGGAGGTCCGTCAGCCGAGCACTGGCATTATATGACCGGCGGAAATGCACAGAGACTTTCCTGGCCTGCCTCAGGACATCCTGTAAGCCCGGGTACCTGCCCAAGAACCGCTGCACCACCAAGTTAAGGACGTGAGCCAAACAGGGCACATGGGTCAGTTGTCCCTGTCGGAGGGCAGAGAAGAGGTTGGTGCCATTGTCGCAAACCACCATTCCTGCCTTAAGTTGGCGTGGCGTCAACCACCTCTGAACCTGCCCCTGCAGAGCTGACAGAACCTCTGCCCCAGTGTGGCTCCTGTCCCCCAAGCACACCAGCTCAAGCACCGCATGGCATCTTTTGGCCTGCGTACTTGCGTAGCCCCTTGAACGCCTACGGAGCACCGCTGGTTCCGAGGAAGAGGCCATGGAGGAAGAAGAAGAGGAGGGGGTGGAGGAGAGAGGTGTGTCACAATCAGCATTTTGGAGGCGTGGTGGCGGAACAACCTCCAACACTACTGCACCTTGTCCTGCATCCTTCCCAGCTGCCAGCAGAGTCACCCAATGCGCCGTGAAACTTAAGTAACGTCCCTGTCCATGCCTGCTGGACCATGAGTCAGCGGTAATATGCACCTTACCGCTGACCGCCCTGTCCAGCGAGGCATGGACATTGCCTTCCACATGCCGGTAGAGAGCCGGAATCGCCTTCCGTGAGAAAAAGTGGCGTTTGGGTACCTGCCACTGAGGAACCGCACATTCCACAAACTCACGGAAGGGGGCAGAGTCTACCAACTGAAAAGGCAGCAGTTGAAGTGCTAGCAATTTTGCCAAGCTAGCATTCAACCGCTGGGCATGTGGATGGCTGGGAGCAAACTTCTTTCGGCGCTGCAGCAGCTGGGGCAGGGAAATTTGCCTGGTACAATCTGACGTCGGTGTACCAAAAGCAGATTGCCCACAAGTACTTGGCTGTGACACACCTAATTCTACACCTTCATTCCTCTCACTGCAGGTCTCAGAGAGGACTGAAGGTCTAGTGGGGTTGGAAATCTCAGCTGATGAGGAGCAAGGAGAGATCGTCTTTGTTCTTTGGTGTGGGTCTTTTAGATACGCTTGCCAACGAACTGCATGGCAGGTCAACATATGTCTGGTCAAGCATGTGGTACCCAAGCGGGAGATGTTTTGGCCACGCGAGATACGCTTGAGACATATGTTGCAAATAGCAGCGGTGCGATCTGATGCACTCGTCTCAAAAAAGGCCCACACCAAAGAACTTTTTGAATAACGCGCAGAGACTGCAGCGCCCTGCACATGTGGAGCTTTGGGGTGTGATGCAGTCAATGTGCTGCCCTTAGGCTGGCCCCTGGAGGGCATCCTGCCTAGTTGGTGATGTGCCACCTCCTCCTCCTCCTCCTCCTCTCTCCTATCAGGCACCCACGTTGAGTCAGTGACCTCATCATCCCCTCCCTCCTCATCACTGGAGCAAACCTGGCAGTATGCTGCAGCAGGGGGAGCATGACTGCCAGATTGCTGTCCTTCTTGGGCACCCCCTCTGTCCGTGCTCATGTTACTGCTTTCATTGAGCTCAGTATCATCATCAGAGCCTTCCAAACGCTGGGCATCCTCCTGGAGCATGTACCCAACACTGTGGTCAAACAGTTCGAGGGAATCCTCATGAGGACATGGTGGAGCTAGGGAAGGAGTCACTGATGACATTGAGCTGAGGGAAGAGGCCGCTGCTTTGCCAGACAAAGCACCCTGGGCATGGGTGAGAGAGGATGAGGAGGATGAGGACGGCTTGGTCATCCACTCGACCAAGTCTTCCGCATGTTGCGGCTCAACACGGCCAGCTGCCGAAAAAAAGGCCAAGCGTGTCCCATGGCCACGTGCTGATGAGGATGCACCGTCTCCACGACCAGCACTAGACACAGAGCCTGCTTGCCCTCTCTTATTGGCTTGTGACTGTCTGCCTCTCCTTCTTGGCCTTCCAGACATACTAATGGCCTGTAGCTGCACTAAGCTGGGATAGAACACCTGTAATTTTCTTAAGGTAGCTTTATATACTGTAACCAGACAAGCCTGCCTGTCAGTAGGAAGATAACAGGAACGGATCTAGCTGAACACTGTGAGCAGGACGTACTGCACTAAATGTATATAGCAGGAACGGATCTAGCTGAACACTGTGAGCAGGACGCACTGCACTGAATGTAAATAGCAGGAACGGATCTAGCTGAACACTGTGAGCAGGACGCACTGCACTGAATGTAAATAGCAGGAACGGATCTAGCTGAACACTGTGAGCAGGACGCACTGCACCAAATGTATATAGCAGGAACGGATCTAGCTGAACACTGTGAGCAGGACGCACTGCACTGAATGTAAACAGCAGGAACGGATGTAGCTGAACACTGTGAGCAGGACGCACTGCACTGAATGTAAATAGCAAGAACGGATCTAGCTGAACACTGTGAGCAGGACACACTGTACTAAATGTAAATAGTCTAGCTGCCTGACCGTGGTACTAATAGGATCAAAAAGAACACCTGTAATTTTCTTAAGGTAGCTTTATATACTGTAACCAGACAAGCCTGCCTGTCAGTAGGAAGATAACAGGAACGGATCTAGCTGAACACTGTGAGCAGGACGCACTGTACTAAATGTAAATAGTCTAGCTGCCTGACCGTGGTACTAATAGGATCAAAAAGAACACCTGTAATTTTCTTAAGGTAGCTTTATATACTGTAACCAGACAAGCCTGCCTGTCAGTAGGAAGATAACAGGAACGGATCTAGCTGAACACTGTGAGCAGGACGTACTGCACTAAATGTATATAGCAGGAACGGATCTAGCTGAACACTGTGAGCAGGACGCACTGCACTGAATGTAAATAGCAGGAACGGATGTAGCTGAACACTGTGAGCAGGACGCACTGCACTAAATGTAAATACCAGGAACGGATCTAGCTGAACACTGTGAGCAGGACGCACTGCACTGAATGTAAATAGCAGGAACGGATCTAGCTGAACACTGTGAGCAGGACGCACTGCACTGAATGTAAATACCAGGAACGGATCTAGCTGAACACTGTGAGCAGGACGCACTGCACTGAATGTAAATAGCAGGAACGGATCTAGCTGAACACTGTGAGCAGGACGCACTGCACTGAATGTAAATAGCAGGAACGGATCTAGCTGAACACTGTGAGCAGGACGCACTGCACTGAATGTAAATAGCAGGAACGGATCTAGCTGAACACTGTGAGCAGGACGCACTGCACTGAATGTAAATAGCAAGAACGGATCTAGCTGAACACTGTGAGCAGGACGCACTGTACTAAATGTAAATAGTCCTAGCTGCCTGACCGTGGTACTAATAGGATCAAAAAGAACACCTGTAATTTTCTTAAGGTAGCTTTATATACTGTAACCAGACAAGCCTGCCTGTCAGTAGGAAGATAACAGGAACGGATCTAGCTGAACACTGTGAGCAGGACACACTGTACTAAATGTAAATAGTCTAGCTGCCTGACCGTGGTACTAATAGGATCAAAAAGAACACCTGTAATTTTCTTCAGGTAGCTTTATATACTGTAACCAGACAAGCCTGCCTGTCAGTAGGAAGATAACAGGAACGGATCTAGCTGAACACTGTGAGCAGGACACACTGTACTAAATGTAAATAGTCTAGCTGCCTGACCGTGGTACTAATAGGATCAAAAAGAACACCTGTAATTTTCTTCAGGTAGCTTTATATACTGTAACCAGACAAGCCTGCCTGTCAGTAGGAAGATAACAGGAATGGATCTAGCTGAACACTGTGAGCAGGACGTACTGCACTAAATGTATATAGCAGGAACGGATCTAGCTGAACACTGTGAGCAGGACGCACTGCACTGAATGTAAATAGCAGGAACGGATGTAGCTGAACACTGTGAGCAGGACGCACTGCACTAAATGTAAATACCAGGAACGGATCTAGCTGAACACTGTGAGCAGGACGCACTGCACTGAATGTAAATAGCAGGAACGGATGTAGCTGAACACTGTGAGCACAACGCACTGCACTAAATGTAAATACCAGGAACGGATCTAGCTGAACACTGTGAGCAGGACGCACTGCACTAAATGTAAATACCAGGAACGGATCTAGCTGAACACTGTGAGCAGGACGCACTGCACTGAATGTAAATAGCAGGAACGGATCTAGCTGAACACTGTGAGCAGGACGCACTGCACTAAATGTAAATACCAGGAACGGATCTAGCTGAACACTGTGAGCAGGACGCACTGCACTGAATGTAAATAGCAGGAACGGATCTAGCTGAACACTGTGAGCAGGACGCACTGCACTGAATGTAAATAGCAGGAACGGATCTAGCTGAATACTGTGAGCAGGACGCACTGTACTGAATGTAAATACCAGGAACGGATCTAGCTGAACACTGTGAGCAGGACGCACTGCACTGAATGTAAATAGCAGGAACGGATCTAGCTGAACACTGTGAGCAGGACGCACTGCACTGAATGTAAATAGCAGGAACGGATCTAGCTGAACACTGTGAGCAGGACGCACTGCACTGAATGTAAATAGCAGGAACGGATCTAGCTGAACACTGTGAGCAGGACGCACTGCACTAAATGTAAATACCAGGAACGGATCTAGCTGAACACTGTGAGCAGGACGCACTGCACTGAATGTAAATAGCAGGAACGGATCTAGCTGAACACTGTGAGCAGGACGCACTGCACTGAATGTAAATAGCAGGAACGGATCTAGCTGAACACTGTGAGCAGGACGCACTGTACTGAATGTAAATACCAGGAACGGATCTAGCTGAACACTGTGAGCAGGACACACTGCACTGAATGTAAATAGCAGGAACGGATCTAGCTGAAAACTGTGAGCAGGACGCACTGTACTGAATGTAAATACCAGGAACGGATCTAGCTGAACACTGTGAGCAGGACGCACTGCACTGAATGTAAATAGCAGGAACGGATCTAGCTGAACACTGTGAGCAGGACGCACTGTACTGAATGTAAATAGCAGGAACGGATCTAGCTGAACACTGTGAGCAGGACACACTGCACTGAATGTAAATAGCAGGAACGGATCTAGCTGAACACTGTGAGCAGGACGCACTGCACTGAATGTAAATAGCAGGAACGGATCTAGCTGAACACTGTGAGCAGGACGCACTGCACTGAATGTAAATACCAGGAACGGATCTAGCTGAACACTGTGAGCAGGACGCACTGCACTGAATGTAAATAGCAGGAACGGATCTAGCTGAACACTGTGAGCAGGACGCACTGCACTAAATGTATATAGCAGGAACGGATCTAGCTGAACACTGTGAGCAGGACGCACTGCACTGAATGTAAATAGCAGGAACGGATCTAGCTGAACACTGTGAGCAGGACGCACTGCACTGAATGTAAATAGCAGGAACGGATCTAGCTGAACACTGTGAGCAGGACGCACTGCACTGAATGTAAATAGCAGGAACGGATCTAGCTGAACACTGTGAGCAGGACGTACTGCACTAAATGTATATAGCAGGAACGGATCTAGCTGAACACTGTGAGCAGGACGCACTGCACTGAATGTAAATAGCAGGAACGGATCTAGCTGAACACTGTGAGCAGGACGCACTGCACTAAATGTAAATACCAGGAACGGATCTAGCTGAACACTGTGAGCAGGACGCACTGCACTGAATGTAAATAGCAGGAACGGATCTAGCTGAACACTGTGAGCAGGACGCACTGCACTGAATGTAAATAGCAGGAACGGATGTAGCTGAACACTGTGAGCAGGACGCACTGCACTAAATGTAAATACCAGGAACGGATCTAGCTGAACACTGTGAGCAGGACGCACTGCACTGAATGTAAATAGCAGGAACGGATCTAGCTGAACACTGTGAGCAGGACGCACTGCACTAAATGTAAATACCAGGAACGGATCTAGCTGAACACTGTGAGCAGGACGTACTGCACTGAATGTAAATAGCAGGAACGGATCTAGCTGAACACTGTGAGCAGGACGCACTGCACTGAATGTAAATAGCAGGAACGGATCTAGCTGAACACTGTGAGCAGGACGCACTGCACTGAATGTAAATAGCAGGAACGTATGTAGCTGAACACTGTGAGCAGGACGCACTGCACTAAATGTAAATACCAGGAACGGATCTAGCTGAACACTGTGAGCAGGACGCACTGCACTGAATGTAAATAGCAGGAACGGATCTAGCTGAACACTGTGAGCAGGACGCACTGCACTAAATGTAAATACCAGGAACGGATCTAGCTGAACACTGTGAGCAGGACGCACTGCACTGAATGTAAATAGCAGGAACGGATCTAGCTGAACACTGTGAGCAGGACGCACTGCACTGAATGTAAATAGCAGGAACGGATGTAGCTGAACACTGTGAGCAGGACACACTGCACTAAATGTAAATACCAGGAACGGATCTAGCTGAACACTGTGAGCAGGACGCACTGCACTGAATGTAAATAGCAGGAACGGATCTAGCTGAACACTGTGAGCAGGACGCACTGCACTAAATGTAAATACCAGGAACGGATCTAGCTGAACACTGTGAGCAGGACGCACTGCACTGAATGTAAATAGCAGGAATGGATCTAGCTGAACACTGTGAGCAGGACGCACTGCACTGAATGTAAATAGCAGGAACGGATCTAGCTGAACACTGTGAGCAGGACGCACTGCACTAAATGTAAATACCAGGAACGGATCTAGCTGAACACTGTGAGCAGGACGCACTGCACTGAATGTAAATAGCAGGAACGGATCTAGCTGAACACTGTGAGCAGGACGCACTGCACTAAATGTAAATACCAGGAACGGATCTAGCTGAACACTGTGAGCAGGACGCACTGCACTGAATGTAAATAGCAGGAACGGATCTAGCTGAACACTGTGAGCAGGACACACTGCACTAAATGTAAATAGTCTAGATAGAAGATAACAGGAACGGATCTAGCTAAACTGAATACAGTGTATATATATATATGCAACACCTGGGATGCATATATATACACAATACACTGTAAGTGCAGCTAACTGACTGACTGTTCTGCCTAATCTATCTAACTCAAATCAAATGACACTGTCTCTCTCTCTCTCTATCTCTCAGCACACCGGAACACACACTACACAGGGCCGCCGTGCAGGCGGCCTTATATAGTGTGGGGTGTGTACTAAATCCCCTGAGCCATAATTGGCCAAAGCCACCCTGGCTTTGGCCAATTACAGCTCTCTCTACTGACGGCGCTGTGATTGGCCAAGCATGCGGGTCATAGTGCATGCTTGGCCAATCATCAGCCAGCAATGCACTGCGATGCCGCAGTGAATTATGGGCCGTGACGCGCCACACGAATTTGGCGCGAACGGCCCATATCGTTCGCAATTCGGCGAACGACCGAACAGCCGATGTTCGAGTCGAACATGGGTTCGACTCGAACACGAAGCTCATCCCTAGTATGGATGTTATGGGGGAGGTTAGTATGGATGTTATGGGGGGAGGTTAGTATGGATGTTATGGGGGGAGGTTAGTATGGATGTTATGGGGGAGGTTAGTATGGATGTTATGGGGAGGTTAGTATGGATGTTATGGGGGGAGGTTAGTATGGATGTTATGGGGGGAGGTTAGTATGAATATTATGGGGGGAGGTTAGTATGGATGTTATGGGGGGGTTAGTATGGATGTTATGGGGGGGTTAGTTAGTATGGATGTTATGGGGGGTTAGTATGGATGTTATGGGGGGAGGTTAGTATGGATGTTATGGGGGGGGTTGGTATGGGATGTTATGGGGTAATATGGATATTATGGGGGGTTAGTATGGATGTTATGGGTGAGGTTAGTATGGATATTATGGGGGGGGTTAGTATGGATGTTATGGGGGAGGTTAGTATGGATTTTATGGGGGGTTAGTATGGATGTTATGGGGGGAGTTGGTTAGTATGGATGTTATGGGGGGTTAGTATGGATGTTATGGGGGGAGGTTAGTATGGATGTTATGGGGGGAGGTTAGTATGGATGTTATGGGGGTATGGATATTATGGGGGGTTAGTATGGATGTTATGGGGGAGGTTAGTATGGATATTATGGGGGGGTTAGTATGGATGTTATGGGGGGAGGTTAGTATGGATGTTATGGGGGAGGTTAGTATGGATGTTATGGGGGGAGGTTAGTATGGATGTTATGGGGGAGGTTAGTATGGATGTTATGGGGGGGGTAGTATGGATGTTATGGGGGGAGGTTAGTATGGATGTTATGGGGGGGTTAGTATGGATGTTATGGGGGGGTTAGTATGGATGTTATGGGGGGAGTTAGTATGGATGTTATGGGGGGGGTTAGTATGGATGTTATGGGGGGAGGTTAGTATGGATGTTATGGGGGGGTTAGTATGGATGTTATGGGGGGGTTAGTATGGATGTTATGGGGGGTAGTATGGATGTTATGGGGGGAGGTTAGTATGGATATTATGGGGGGTTAGTATGGATGTTATGGGGGGAGGTTAGTATGGATGTTATGGGGGGGTTAGTATGGATGTTATGGGGGGAGGTTAGTATGGATGTTATGGGGGAGGTTAGTATGGATGTTATGGGGGGAGGTTAGTATGGATATTATGGGGGGGTTAGTATGGATGTTATGGGGGGAGGTTAGTATGGATGTTATGGGGGGGTTAGTATGGATATTATGGGGGGTTAGTATGGATGTTATGGGGGAGGTTAGTTGGATGTTATGGGGGGAGGTTAGTATGGATGTTATGGGGGGGTTAGTATGGATGTTATGGGGGGTTGTATGGATGTTATGGGGGGGTTAGTATGGATGTTATGGGGGGGGGGTAGTAGGATGTTATGGGGGGAGGTTAGTATGGATGTTATGGGGGGGTTAGTATGGATGTTATGGGGGGGGGGGGTAGTATGGATGTTATGGGGGGTAGTATGGATGTTATGGGGGGGTAGTATGGATGTTATGGGGGGTTAGTGGGTTATGGGGAGGTTAGTATGGATGTTATGGGGGGGTAGTATGGATGTTATGGGGGGAGGTTAGTATGGATGTTATGGGGGGGTTAGTATGGATGTTATGGGGGGGGGTAGTATGGATGTTATGGGGGGTTAGTATGGATGTTATGGGGGAGGTTAGTATGGATGTTATGGGGGGGTTAGTATGGATGTTATGGGGAGGTTAGTATGGATGTTATGGGGGGGGTTAGTATGGATGTTATGGGGGAGGTTAGTATGGATGTTATGGGGAGGTTAGTATGGATGTTATGGGGGGAGGTTAGTATGGATGTTATGGGGGGAGGTTAGTATGAATATTATGGGGGGAGGTTAGTATGGATGTTATGGGGGGGTTAGTATGGATGTTATGGGGGGGTTAGTATGGATGTTATGGGGGGTTAGTATGGATGTTATGGGGGGAGGTTAGTATGGATATTATGGGGGGTTAGTATGGATGTTATGGGGGAGGTTAGTATGGATATTATGGGGGGTTAGTATGGATGTTATGGGGGAGGTTAGTATGGATGTTATGGGGGGAGGTTAGTATGGATGTTATGGGGGAGGTTAGTATGGATGTTATGGGGGGGTTAGTATGGATGTTATGGGGGGTTAGTATGGATGTTATGGGGGGTAGTATGGATGTTATGGGGGGGTAGTATGGATGTTATGGGGGGGAGGTTAGTATGGATGTTATGGGGGAGGTTAGTATGGATGTTATGGGGGGGAGGTTAGTATGGATGTTATGGGGGGGTTAGTATGGATGTTATGGGGGGGGTAGTATGGATGTTATGGGGGGTAGTATGGATGTTATGGGGGGAGGTTAGTATGGATGTTATGGGGGGGTTAGTATGGATGTTATGGGGGGGGGGTAGTATGGATGTTATGGGGGGAGGTTAGTATGGATGTTATGGGGGGGGTAGTATGGATGTTATGGGGGGGTAGTATGGATGTTATGGGGGGTAGTATGGATGTTATGGGGGGAGGTTAGTATGGATGTTATGGGGGGGTTAGTATGGATGTTATGGGGGGGAGGTTAGTATGGATGTTATGGGGGAGGTTAGTATGGATGTTATGGGGGAGGTTAGTATGGATGTTATGGGGAGGTTAGTATGGATGTTATGGGGGAGGTTAGTTTGGATGTTATGGGGGGAGGTTAGTATGAATATTATGGGGGGAGGTTAGTATGGATGTTATGGGGGGGTTAGTATGGATGTTATGGGGGGGTTAGTATGGATGTTATGGGGGGAGGTTAGTATGGATGTTATGGGGGGGTTAGTATGGATGTTATGGGGGGTTAGTATGGATGTTATGGGGGGAGGTTAGTATGGATATTATGGGGAGGTTAGTATGGATGTTATGGGGTGGTTAGTATGGATGTTATGGGGGGTTAGTATGGATGTTATGGGGGGAGGTTAGTATGGATGTTATGGGGGGGTTAGTATGGATGTTATGGGGGGTTAGTATGGATGTTATGGGGGGAGGTTAGTATGGATATTATGGGGGGTTAGTATGGATGTTATGGGGGGAGGTTAGTATGGATGTTATGGGGGGAGGTTAGTATGGATGTTATGGGGGGAGGTTAGTATGGATGTTATGGGGGGGTAGTATGGATGTTATGGGGGGTAGTATGGATGTTATGGGGGGGTAGTATGGATGTTATGGGGGGGGGTTAGTATGGATGTTATGGGGAGGTTAGTATGGATGTTATGGGGGGGTTGGTATGGATGTTATGGGGAGGTTAGTATGGATGTTATGGGGGAGATTAGTATGGATGTTATGGGGGAGGTTAGTATGGATGTTATGGGGGGAGGTTAGTATGGATGTTATGGGGGGAGGTTAGTATGGATGTTATGGGGAGGTTAGTATGGATGTTATGGGGAGGTTAGTATGGATGTTATGGGGAGGTTAGTATGGATGTTATGGGGGGTTAGTATGGATGTTATGGGGGAGGTTAGTATGGATGTTATGGGGGGAGGTTAGTATGGATGTTATGGGGAGGTTAGTATGGATGTTATGGGGTGGTTAGTATGGATGTTATGGGGAGGTTAGTATGGATGTTATGGGGGGAGGTTAGTATGGATGTTATGGGGAGGTTAGTATGGATGTTATGGGGGAGGTTAGTATGGATGTTATGGGGGAGGTTAGTATGGATGTTATGGGGTGGTTAGTATGGATGTTATGGGGAGGTTAGTATGGATGTTATGGGGTGGTTAGTATGGATGTTATGGAGAGGTTAGTATGGATGTTATGGGGGAGGTTAGTATGGATGTTATGGGGGGGGGTTAGTATGGATGTTATGGGTGGGGGTAGTATGGATGTTATGGGGGGAGGTTGGTATGGATGTTATGGGGGGGTAGTATGGATGTTATGGGGGGAGGTTAGTATGGATGTTATGGGGGGGTTAGTATGGATGTTATGGAGAGGTTAGTATGGATGTTATGGGGGAGGTTAGTATGGATGTTATGGGGGGGGGTTAGTATGGATGTTATGGGTGGGGGTAGTATGGATGTTATGGGGGGAGGTTGGTATGGATGTTATGGGGGGGTAGTATGGATGTTATGGGGGGGTAGTATGGATGTTATGGGGGAGGTTAGTGATACGGGTTACAGGGTTTGGGTTAGTTTAGGTGTTAGGGATATATGGAGGGTTTTTATATGTGACGTTTAGTAGAAGGGTTAGAGAGAGTGTTATGCCCCGTACACACGATCTGATTTTCCGACGGGAAATGTTCGAATACGACTTTGTTGTCGAAAATTCCGACCGTGTGTCGGCTCCATCGGACATTTTTCGTTGGAATTTCCGTCAAACAAAATTTGACAGCTGGATCTCAAATTTTCGGACAGCAAAATCCGATGTCGGAAATTCCGATCGTGTGTACACAATTCCGACGCACAAAGTGCCACACATGAGCCGCACTGGATATTGAACTTCATTTTTCTCGGCTCGTCGCTCGTGTTGTACGTCACCGCGTTCTTGACGTGTGGAATTTCCGACAACATTTGTGTGACCGTGTGTATGCAAGACAAGTTTGAGCCAACATCCGTCAGAAAAAAAACATGGATTTTGTTGTCGGAATGTCCGATCAATGTCCGATCAATGTCCGATCAATGTCCGATCAATGTCCGATCGTGTGTACGGGGCATTAGTGTTACAGGAAGGATTTGTGATAAGGTAATACAAGGATTGGATGAAGGTTATTGTTACTGGAGAGTTAGTGTTAGGGTTAAAGGGGGGTTGGTGTGGAGGTTACCTGAGGTAGTGTAAGGGTTGGAAGGGTTAGTTTAGGTGTTAGGGCTATATGGAGGGTTATTATACAATATATTACCAAAAGTATTGGGACACCTGCCTTTACACACACATGAACTTTAATGACATCCCAGTCTTAGTCCGGAGGGTTCAATATTGAGTTGGCCCCTCCCCCTATAACAGCTTCACCTCTTCTGGGAAGGCCGTCCACAAGGTTTAGGAGGGTGTCTATGGGGTTGTTTGACCATTCTTCCAGAAGAGCATTTCTGAGGTCAGGCACTGATGTTGGATGAGAAGGCCTGGCTCACAGTCTCCGCTCTAATTCATCCCAAAGGTGTTCTATCGGGTTGAGGTCAGGACTCTGTGCAGGCCAGTCAAGTTCCTCCACCCCAAACTCACTCATTCATGTCTTTATGGACCTTGCCTCTCATTCAATATCAGTGCCTGACCTCACAAATGCTCTTCTGGAAGAATGGTCAAACATTCCCATAGACACCCTCCTAAACCTTGTGCACAGCCTTCCCAGAGGAGTTGAGGTGGGCTAACTCAGTATTGAACCCTCCGGACTAAGACTGGGATGTCATTAAAAGTCATGTGTGTGTAAAGGCAGGCGTCCCAATACTTTTGGTAATTCCGTGTATGGGATGTTTAGGGGAAGGGTTAGTGTTAGCATTGTAAGGATTGGAGGAAGGTCAGTCTTACAGAAGAGGACGTGTTCTGCCCCGTACACACGATCGGAAATTCTGCCATCACAGCTCTGATGAGAGGTTTAGGTCACAAATTCCGGCCGTGTGTACGCTCCATCGGACTTTTGTGTTCTTGACGGTGGAAAGTTCAGAGAACTTTTGTGTGACCCGTGTGTATGCAAGGCAAGCCTGAGCGGAATTCCATCGGAAAAACCGTCCATGTTTGTTCTGACGGAATTTCTGATCCTGTGTACGGGGCATTAGGCTTATAGGGAGGGTTAATGATGAGGTAATAGAGAGGGTTGGTTGTTTTTCCCCCTTTGCATAGCACAAGGAATATTTAAAACTCTCCAGGGTTTTGTGTTTCCTGTCTGTGGTCCTTCGGGGAGATTCCACTCACTTCCTGTCTCAGAGACACAACAGGAAGTGGGAGAAATCTCTGTACAGTGAGAGGAAATTGCCTCTTCAACAGTTGTCACTGGTATCCCCAGCTGAAGATTTCCCTTCACTTCCTGTTCTTGTGACACCACGATCTGTCCTGAGACCGGAGAGAGGCAGAATGACATCAGTGGGGACGCGGACGTCATCTCCCCCTCCCCCGATCTACCCAACATATTAAATGACTGCAGACACGTTGGGCGATGACGACTCTCTGTATGAAGACATCGGAATTCCTGGATAAACCCAACATATTTCATGAAGAATAAATATTAGGACAAAGCGGTGACGGAGTCCTTGTATGGAGGGCGGCACATCGGTGAGCGTCATACATGTGTATGTGCTTCTCTCTGCACCTGACACCCCGCCGTCTCCAAAAATACCCCTATATGGCTGCTGGGGGCGCTGTGATTGACCTCTGCTGGTCACATGGTTATTATTGGGGGGCGCCATGAGACAAAGTCATTTCAGGTCATGGAAGTCATTACTGAGAAAATAAAAACAGCTACAAAAAGTTACAATTTGTTTTTATAACACGTGAGATTTCCAGATGTGATCAACAAGATATACAGATGAGAAAGACACAAAGTCTGCTGCTTCCGCAGTGCCGGCTGGTGCTTAAAACTTTTGGGGGGTGCAAACAAACTGAAAAATACTGAACCCCCCCCCCCATCAAATGCAGCCACTTGTGCCCATCATTCGCAGCCACTGTGCCCATCAATCGCAGCCACTTGTGCCCATCAAACGCAACCATTGTGTCCATCATATGCAGCCATTGTGCCCATCAAATGCAGCCATGAAGTTTATGCAACAAGTCAATCTTTGCAGTGTTGACAATGCTTGGAGTTTGTCAGAATTTGTATTTTTCTTTGTTCACCCGCCTCTTGAGGATTGACCACAAGTTCTCAATGGGATTAAGGTCTGAGGAGTTTCCTGGCCAGGGACCCAAAATTTCCATGTTTTGTTCCCCAGGCCACTTAGTTATGGCTTTTTCCTTATGGTAAGGTGCTCCATCATGCTGGAGAAGGTATTGTTCCTCACCAAACTCTTCTTGGATGGTTGGGAGAAGTTGTTCTCTGGGGATGTTTTTGTACCATTCTTTATTCATGGCTGTTTTCTTAGGAGCCCCCCAACTCCCTTGGCTGATAAGCACCCCCACCCATGAATGGTCTCAGGAGGCATGACATAAGACTGATGGTAGCGCTCACCTTTTCTTCTCCAAACAAGGTTTTTTCCCACATTCCCCAAACAATCGGAAAGGAGAAAATGACTTTCCCCCAGTCCTCAGCAGTCCAATCCCAGGAACTTCTGCAGAATATCCGTCTATCTCTGATGTTTTTCCTGGAGAGAAGTGACTTCTTTGCTCCCCTTCTTGACACCAAACCTTCCTCCAAAGGTCTTCTCCTCACTGTGTGTGCCGATGTCCTCACACCTGCCTGCTGCCATTCCTGAGCAAACTCTGCACTGGTGATGTCTCCCCTCCTCTGCACTGGTGATGCCCCCCCTCTGCACTGGTGGTGCCCCCCCCCTCTGCACTGGTGATGTCTCCCCTCCTCTGCACTGGTGATGCCCCCCCTCTGCACTGGTGATGCCCCCCTCCTCTGCACTGGTGATGCCCCCCTCCTCTGCACTGGGGATTTCCCCCCTCCTCTGCACTGGTGATGCCCCCCCTCTGCACTGGTGATGCCCCCCCTCTGCACTGGTGATGTCCCCCCCCTCTGCACTGGTGATGTCCCCCCCCCTCTGCACTGGTGATGCCCCCCTCTCTGCACTGGTGATGTCCCCCCTCCTCTGCACTGGTGATGTCCCCCCCCCTCTGCACTGGTGATGTCCCCCCTCTGCACTGGTGATGTCCCCCCCCTCTGCACTGGTGATGTCTCCCCTCTCTGCACTGGTGATGTCCCCCCCCCCTCTGCACTGGTGATGTCCCCCCTCCTCTGCACTGGTGATGCCCCCCCCCCCTCTGCACTGGTGATGCCCCCCTCTCTGCACTGGTGATGTCCCCCCTCTGCACTGGTGATGTCCCCCCCCTCTGCTCTGGTGATGTCTCCCCTCTCTGCACTGGTGATGTCTCCCCTCCTCTGCACTGGTGATGCCCCCCCCCCTCTGCACTGGTGATGCCCCCCCCCCCCTCTGCACTGGTGATGTCTCCCCTCCTCTGCACTGGTGATGTCCCCCCCCTCTGCACTGGTGATGTCTCCCCTCCTCTGCACTGGTGATGCCCCAATCCCCCCCCTGCACTGGTGGTGAGACAGTTCTGGTATTTGCTGGACTTTCTTGGGCGCCCTGAAGCCTTCTTCACAAATGCAGTGGAAATGTTTTTTATGGGATTATGTTCATTCTCATGGCAGAGGGACTTCATTCATCTGATCGCTCTTCAGAACATTCTGGAGTTTATACAAATTCCATCATAAACACGGAGGCAGCCGACTTTGTGAAAATTAATATTTGTGTTATTCTCAAAACTTTTGGCCACGGCTGTAAATACGAGAAGAATATTGACTGGAAATGAGGAAGGATTAGAAACATTAATAGGAAATGATTGACCCCTTAAGAGACCCGACACCCCGACAATTCATCATAGAGTGATAGTGACTGTGCGCCCCCAAACCCCACATATTCCCCTCGCAGTGCTCCTCCCAATCCCTGGTGACAACAATTCCCGCTACTTCCAGGTATGGGAGCATGTGACCTCCTCGTGTGACGGTATTGGGGTCTAGCAGCCAATGGTGACACCAATGATGGGACACTATTGATCTTTTATTAAAAGAATCAAGCAACCAATTTTATACAAAAGTAAAAAACAAAACCATAGTACAAAACTTCAACAGAAATCCAAGGAATACACATCCATGTTCAGAATATATACACAATATATACATAATCCACTACCAAAATTATTTACATAAAGCAGCAGAGAGGGCCTAAGAGGCACAACCCATCACCTATGTACGCAGCCATTTATCAAAAATTAATCCAAAAAAATAATAATCTAGGGTGATAAGAGACAGACAGCCACACCCGGGAAAGAGACTCCTGGCAGTCAGGGAGGCTTGAAACCCCTCCACGCCTTCAACCAAGCCCCCTGACTCCGCTTGTCTCTCTCGAGCACCCGAATCTTCTCCACCTCATGCAAAATGTCATACACCACCACCTGAACAGGAAGGATTTTACGCCGAATGCAGACCTGACACCGTGCGTTCCAAGTGAAATAACGGACTACTAGGCTAACTAGAAAAAGTGTATCTAAACAAAAAACCCCACCAGTATTGAATGCTCCATACACCCACTCAGCATAACCCAGCCTGGAGAGGAAAGGAACACCGAGGGCCCGTCCCACCTGTTTGTACACCTCTATGTTAAAAGGGCAATGAAGCAGAAAATGGTCCATAGTCTCCTCCTCACCTGCACACTCCTCCCGAGGACAGCTACGATCCACCCCACTGCGGAATTTCAAATTGCCCCTAACATAGAGTCTCCCATGGAAGCACAACCAGGCCAGATCCCTGAATTTAGGGGGTACTCTGTCCAAATTAATAAGTCTTAACCCTGCCCTCAAAACTGGGCCTGGGCAATCCCTTAAGGCCAGTGGGTCATGAAAGACTTCGCTCAAGACTCGACTCATAAGGACTTTCCTCGGAACCGATCTGAGATCTTCAGCCGACAATCGCCACTGCCGTAGTAACTTCAGGCACGGAGCGACATAGGCTGGTAGCTGACCACGATGACCCCTGAGATTCTTCACTTGGCCACCTTCTTCCCAAAGTCGTAGAAAAGGCCTAAACCAAGATCTAAATATGCCTGCCCATCCAGGAGGTTCCACTGCAAGCATATTACCAATATTAAACTTGAGAAAAAGCAGTGAAAAGAAAAGAACTGGGTTGACCATACCTAAGCCACCCTCCCTCCTGGATAGATAGGTGACATTCCTCTTGATGGGGTTCAGTCTGTTCCCCCACAACATCTGGAAGAACACACTACTGACCCTAGCATAGAGAGACACTGGCAAGATGCAGACAAAGCTGACATACAAGAAGATCGGAATCAGGTAAGTCTTAATCAGATCAACCCTTTCCCTCATAGATAACTTCCATCTCTTCCAGCTGACCACCTTAGTATTGGCAATTTCCAGTCTGCCTTCCCAGTTTTTGAGGCCATAATCGCCAGGTCCAAATTCAATGCCTAAAATCTTAATTCTTTCCTGGGGCACTGGAAAGGTGTCCGGGAGATCAAACCCCTCACCTTCCTTTCCCATCCAGAAAACTTCACTCTTTTCCTGATTGATCTTGGAGCCTGATGCTTCAGAATACCGTGATGTCAGAGAGACCACCTCCTCTGCTTCATCCGCCCCAGTGACAATCACCGACACATCGTCCGCATAGGCAACAACCCTCAAAGGCGGCTCACCCGGAAGCCCCACTGGCACCCCACACAACATGCCGCTCTCTAGCCTCCTGATGAAGGGGTCGATTGCAAACACATAGAGCAGGGGACTCAGGGGACAACCCTGGCGCACCCCGGAGCCAACCTCAAAGGACTGCCCAACCCAACCATTAACAAGAGGAAAGCTCTCTGCCCCCTCATACAAGACTTTTAACCAATCGACAAAACCACCCGGCAGACCGTACTTACTAAGGAGCAACCACAGGTACTCATGGTTAACACGATCAAAAGCCTTTGCCTGATCCA
Source organism: Lithobates clamitans (assembly GCA_037952925.1). Taxonomy (NCBI): domain Eukaryota; kingdom Metazoa; phylum Chordata; class Amphibia; order Anura; family Ranidae; genus Lithobates; species Lithobates clamitans. The sequence continues at coordinate 22,045 of JBBGZY010003189.1, forward strand.
ATGTCAGCAAATACTTTCCCCAGCCTGCAGCCCTGCACCGCTCCAAGGCCTCCCGGACAGCTAAAACTGCTGTGAAGGTGCACCTACCCTGGACCGAACAGTGCTGATGGCGAGAAAGCAAAGACTCTGCTACTGACGATAGGCGCCAGAAAATGATCTTTGCCAGTATCTTTCTATCGACATTAAGAAGGCTGATGGGGCGCCAATTCTCAATCATCGAAGGATCTTTACCCTTTGAAAGAAGAATCACAGCTGAGTGCCTCATGGAAGAGGGAAGTACCCCCTCAGCAAGGCAACTGTTAAAAACCTCTACCAAATGTGGGGCCAGAATAGACTTAAAAGCTTTGTAAAACTCAGCCGTCAAGCCATCCGGTCCAGGTGACTTTTTGATGGCAAGCTGTTCAATTGCCCTTATCACCTCTTCAACTGTGATCTCCTCTGTCAAATTCATCAATGGGACATCTTCATCATTTAGACCTGGAGTAGAGTCCAAAAAGCTTTCCATCTTGTCACGGTCAAGCTCTTTCCTCCCAAGAAGGTCAGCATAAAAGGACCTCACGACCTCCAGAATCCCTGACCTGGACTTTGTCAAGGAACCTGTACTGTCCTTAAGGCCAACGACCGTTTTAACAGCTACACCTTGTTTGCAGTTCTGGTAAGGGTCAGGCGAGTGGTACTTCCCATAGTCCCTCTCCAGAACCAAAGAGGCATGCCGGTCATATTGACACTTCCTGAGAAGGAGTTTCACTTCGGAGATTGCCCCAGGATCTCCTCCTCTCGAGACAAGAATATCTAGCTTCCTCCGTAAACGTTGGTAGGTCATGTATTTATTAAACTGCTTTCTATTGGCTAGGCCCCTGAAGAATCCAGCAATCCTCTTTTTGGTCAGCTCCCACCACTCAGCCTTGCTGCTACAAAAGTCCAGGATGGTCACCTGTGCCTGAAAGAATTCCTCAAAGGATTGTCTAACATGTTCTTCCTTGAGTAGAGTCGAATTCAATCTCCAGATGCCCTTACCCCTCTGAGGGGCGTCTGAAGCATTCAGGACCACAGATAGCATACAGTGATCAGAGAACTCTACTGCCTGCACCACTGGGGGTGAGAAAGCAGAGGTCTCCTTCAAAAAAAACCTATCTATTCTACTCTGACTATTACCTCGATGAAAGGTGAACCCAGTGTCATCCGGGAGGTGCTTAATGTGCACATCCACAAGACCAGCATCCCTTACCATACTATTTAAAAAAACGCTATCATATCCCAGCCTGTCCTTGAAGTCCTTCCTGTCCTTGGGCCTAGTTACTGTATTAAAGTCACCTCCAAAGACCACTTGCCGGGATGTAAAAAGAAATGGCTTGATCCTTGTAAAAAGGCATTTCCTGTCCCACTTTGTGTGCGGTCCATAAACATTAATTAGGCGCAGGTCCTGCCCTCCCACAAGGACGTCTAAGACCATACATCTCCCAATCTCCACCTCAATAACCCGCCGGACAGTTACCATGCCGGTTTTAAACAACACCGCCACACCGCCGTAAGGCTCGGCCGCAAGAGACCAGTAAGATGGACCATACCTCCACTCTCTCTTGGCCATATGAATATCTGCCAAGGAGGTGAGCCTAGTCTCTTGCAAAAATAACATTTCAGCATCTAATTGGCTGAACAAAAAGAAGGCCATAGAACGAGCTCTTACTGACTTAATGCTGGCGACATTTATTGTCACCACTTTTAACGGAGGGGGAACCGCCATTTGGGTTATTGGGTGGTTTGCTTCTTAGCTCCCCTCTGCTGCTCATCACCAGAAGCCTCTCTTTTTCTTGAGGCCGCCTCAAACTCCATTTCGGAATCAGAACTTCGCTCCGAAGAAGCTCCAGATGAAGAGATATCCCAATTAGAGGACCTATAACGGTTGGAGACAGGCACTGGAGCCTGTTCTGTCCTCACCACCTGCTTCTTCCGCTTCCCAACCTTCCTTCTCTCCTCCAGGTACTGCAGGTCAGCTTCAGAGATGCCCTCATCTCTTACTTTTTTCTGTGAAGTCTTTAAAGAAGACTTCTTTACAGAGGAAGAAGCAACCTTTTTAGTACCCACCATCACTGCTGGTGGGGGGGGTGCTCCCTTTGAATCAGACTTAGGAGGGGTAGACTCCTGGGGGGTAACTGACTCAGGGGGCACAGACTTGGAAGGTTCTGACACAAGAGGAGAGGGTACAGTAGGCTGGGGGGAGACAGATACAGATACAGAAGGAATACTTACAGACACATGAGGGGTGGCCACAGGAACTGGAGAGGGATCCTGAGCAGGACCAGGGGAGTCAGTCACCGCAGAGGAGGATGGTACACCAGGGGCCTCACCCTCCATCCTGTCCAGCCTTGACATGTCATCAATTACCTCCTTCTCCATATTGTGCCAGGCTTCAGGACATCTGCTGTAGGGGTGGCCAAGGCGCAGGCACAGGTTGCACCTGATCATTTCGGTGCAGTCCTTAGCCATATGACCCTGACCCCGACACACTGAACATATCAAGGCTGAACAGGAGGAACTCAAATGCCCCTTTTCTCCACAGCGGTGACACAGCTTCGGCTGACCAGGGTAAAAAACAGTCATCCTATCCCTCCCTATAAAAGCTGAGGAGGGCAGGTGACGGACAACATTCCCATCCCTGGCCAACCTGACTGTAACTGACCAACCCCCAGTCCAGATGTTACGCTCATCAAGGATTTTATTGGGCTTGGTCAAAACCTCCCCATAGTTTCTTAACCAAACCTCTAGATCCCGGGCAGGGACACTCTCATTAGTGAGGATAATTGTGATTTTTTTTACTGTAGACCTCTGAGAAACTGCAACTGGGGCCAGACCTTCCCATTCAGGTCTTGACCTGCAACGAGCCTCATATCTCTCCCAGAACAGGTCAAGACCCTCTGGCCTGGTGAAGCTAACTGTATAATCCCGTGTCCCAGCTACATGTATAAAGGCATACAGATCATTTGCCCCAAAACCCATCTCTAGAATCAAATCCACAACTGCACGCCGTGCTGGAGAAATTGCACCACCTTCCCATTTGAGAATTACCACATTTCTTCTCGGACCCCCAGCAGAAGCCAGAGACCCAAGACCAGATCCCGGGGTGCCCAAAGTGGTAGGCTGCAGGGGGAAACCCTGCTTGGGGGCGGAGCCACCAGGAGCAGAGCGTACCACCTGAGCAAACGTGGGTTTATCAGGGCCAAGGCCCCACACTGAAGTTACAGCAGTCTGTACATTATTATTATTATTCACCGCTTGAACGGAGTTGGTAGGACTGTCTATCACACTTGTACTGGGACCATTGTTCATCACACTTGTACTGGGATGATTTTTATCAGTCACACAAACATTCACATTCTCATCAGGAATAATCACAGTTTCTGCTGCAATACCAGCTGTCTCCTGAAGCTGTGCTGTAGAGTCTTCAGCAGGTTTGGGGCAAACAGCTTCAGATTCAGCTAAAGGGGGGTTAATAGGCTCTGCTGAATGTTGCAGTTCATCTGCAGGAATGTCATTTTTTAAATGCGAACTTTGCTGCACTGCAGCATCAGTAAGTACAGCATTGCTACACATAGGACTAGCAGCCTGATTGTCACTGGGCACATTGTCTGTATCAGTCACAAAAACTGTTTTATGCACCACATGGGGCTTGACGGGCTTTACCTTGTCAGGCACATTATCTGTTATGTCCTCCTCATGGAACATCAGCTGATTCCTCCGCAAAGGAGACTCCATTGCCTGGATTACCCTGAGCATGCCTCCTGAGTCCTGGGAAGGCATGGGGCTGCTTACCTCTCCCTGAGGGGGCAGGGGTTCAGAACTGGGGGTCTCCTCCTCCACCTCCATCTTTGACATCCTGGCAAACCTTCTGTCATTACAGAATTTTTCTTTGAAGGGCCCATCTCTGCCTTCCATGATGGACACAATGGTCTCCTGATGTTCCACCCGGATCTTGGCCAGTTGGATCTCCGGATCCATGGACCCACGTCTCTGGCTATGTAAGCCCTCACGCTGCCTTCTCAGGCGCTTCAGCTCCGCTCTGAGCTTGTAGAGCTTGTCTCTCTCCTTATTCAGGACCTTAATCCCGGCCACCACTCGCTCCCGGATGGCCCCAGAACCTTCATCCTCACCAGGGGTAGAGAGATCCCCAGCCATGGCTTGGGCAGGCATGTTACATGATGGCCCAGGAGATGGCTGGGAGCTTCCAGCAGGAGAGGCCCTGCTGGCCTCCATGGCTTCCCCAGAAAGGAGCCAGGAGAGCTGGGAGAGAGTTCCTCACCAGTCCCCTCTCACACGGATCACCTGGAGCAGCTTCAGAGAGACAGCCTCCTCCTGACACACCTGTGCTCCAATGATGGGTGGGACACTATTCCTCCCACTGACACCAATGATGGGGCACTATTCCTCCCACTGATACCAATGATGGGGCACTATTCCTCCCACTGACACCAATGATGGGGCACTATTCCTCCCACTGATACCAATGATGGGACACTATTCCTCCCACTGACACCAATGATGGGGCACTATTCCTCCCACTGATACCAATGATGGGACACTATTCCTCCCACTGATACCAATGATGGGGCACTATTCCTCCCACTGACACCAATGATGGGACACTATTCCTCCCACTGACACCAATGATGGGACACTATTCCTCCCACTGACACCAATGATGGGACACTATTCCTCCCACTGACACCAATGATGGGACACTATTCCTCCCACTGATACCAATGATGGGGCACTATTCCTCCCACTGACACCAATGATGGGACACTATTCCTCCTACTGACACCAATGATGGGGCACTATTCCTCCCACTGACACCAATGATGGTACACTATTCCTCCCACTGACACCAATGATGGGGCACTATTCCTCCCACTGACACCAATGATGGGGCACTATTCCTCCCACTGACACAAGTCTGAGGCATTGTTCACCCCCAGTCATGCCGGGACCCTTTCTACGGCCACTGGCTGCAGTCCGGCCCCCATAATGTTTAAAGAATAGACCCCCCCCCTACATGAACAAATTTCCATGTCACAAAACACAACACTTTCATTTTTCAGAAAATCTTCTCCATTATCATTAATAAGCAGAACTTGAGATCCAGTCCAGTGACTTTGCCTAGGCCGAGATGATGTCCTCAGTTTGCTGCAGGCCAGAGGAAGCATTCCCTCAGTCTCCTCTACTCCAGTGATCAGACTGCAACCAGCAAGTCACTACTAGGTAAGAGGGTGCAGCAGGGGCTGATTTGTGTCAGACATTTGTGAGCACAGGACCGGATGTGTGGGAGAGGGTGATACAGAATGGGCACAGCTCATGGTGAATGGTGTGGTGATGTTCACCAGGAATCCAAAGACTGAGCAGCACAGAATGCCCCACTTTCATCTTTTTTTATGTCTTGTATTGAAGGTTATCATTTTTCTGTAGTATACTGACACCTAGTGAAGGTTTCTGGCCACTACAACTTATTTACTATGTGATTTTGGTATCATCCTCCCCCCCCCTGTTTAGTGCTAGTTAGTTTATTCTTAGCAAGACCTTCCCCGTTTCTTCCATGTTCCCGCAGTCCGTGTAAGTTTGTTATTCACAGAGACGGGGCTCAGGAAAGTCATTGTCTTCTTACACTTCAAATGACTGGAATTACATCCTCTGTACTGCAATTACATGACATCAGCAGGTGGGGAAACTACAAGTCCCATCATGCCTCTGCCTGAGGGAGTCATGCTTGTAACTGTCAGCCTTGCAATGCCTGATGGGACTTGTAGTTTCGCAGCAGCTGGAGGGCCGCCAGTTTGAGACCCCTTGCTTTAGATGGACTTGGTCTAAGGAGGAAGGTCAATGAGGCATTAGATAACAGAACAGGATATATTCCGTACAATATCGGTAATGCTGACTCTCATATCGCCTCCCTCATCCCAGGACAGGTACTCTTTAATGAGTAGATGTTGCTCGGGAGCCCCATGGTAAGGTTCATGCGGTGCAGCCCGTTCAGCTCGTATTTCCACTATAACATCCTGTTTACAGGTCCAGCTGCACATTTCATAGAGAGCTGAATAAACATTTGCCGTCTGTCTCACTTCTGACATTTAATGAAATGCGTCTCTTCATTCACCGCCGCCGGGAATAGAATACAGGTGTGTGCATGAAAACCTGTTCTGTATAAAGGAACACAGAGCCTCATTCTTCTACATGGGGGGGGGCTGTATTCTATTCTAGCGGAGTTCCCCTTAATGCACCGTGCTCAGGCATGGACTCCTTTTCCCACAAATCCTCTGGGGTCCTACATGTCCCAGAACCACTGGAGACAACTCACAGAATAAAGGTGTCTCTGTCTCATGCTCTCTGCAGCTCAGAATGGGCCCCTGATGAGGGAGGTAGAGTTGGCTGGGCATGTGACCTGCAGCCAAGTGATTGGCCCTCCACTGTTAGTCCTGGTGTGCGGGCAGCCTGGCAGGAGCCCGACAGTTCCCAGCTTCTACAGAAGATGCAGCTGTTGCAAGGAGCACTTCTCCAACTGCTGCCAGAGTAGCAAGTAGGGTGGCCCTGCATTGTCAGCCTCCCACCTGTGTTACCACCCCCAGGACTCCTCTAGCCGCTTACCTGTGGTGCCAGGCCTGGAACCTCTCCAGCCACCTGCCTCTAGTACCACCAGATAGACTACTTCTGCATCCTGCTTGTGTTACCAGTCCTGGGATTCCTTCATCTACTTTATTACCCCTAGGAATCCTCCAGCCACTCACCTGTGGTACCAGCCCTGGAACCTCTCCAGCCGCCTGCCCGTGGTACCACCCCTGGAACTCCTTCAGCATCCTGCCTGTTTTACCAGTTATTGGACTCCTTCAGCATCTAGATGGACCCTCTGCACACTGCTATATACCCTTTCTTTGTAAACTTTGCAAAAATAAAACAAGGATTTTTATCCACATACATTGCAATACATGTTTAAGGCGGCCTACTGCATCAAAGTAATCCCTACTCTGGCCAGACCCTACTCTGGCCAGACCCTACTCTGCTGGGCAAAATGAAAAAGATCCAGTGGATATAGTGCCAATAGGGGGCAGATAGACACCGGTTGTAAGAGAGCTACAAGGTTCAGGTCTGGCCACTGACCTGCTATGCAGTAGAAGTAAGATTATTCTGTGCTCAAATCCCAGTAGCTTTTACACAGTTATAATTCATCACGTGCTAAAGTGGTCCTTCAACATCCTGCCTGTGTTACCAGTCTTGGGACTCCTCCAGCCAATCGCCTGTGGTACTAGCCCTGGAATTTCTCCAGCTGCACACCTGTGGTACCACCACAGAGATTACTTCAGCATCCTGCCTGTGTTACCAGTTACTAGACACCTCCAGCCACTTACATGTAATACTACCCCTGGGACTCCTCCAGATGCTCGGCTGTGGTACCAGTCCTGAAACTTCTCCAGCTGCCCACCTGTGGTACCACCCCTGGGACCCCTTCAGCATCATGCCTGTGATAACAGTCCTTGGACTTCTCCAGCACTTGCCTGCTGTGGCAGTCCGTCCATACAGGGCGCAGGGGCGCAACCGCCCTAATTCATGCGCCTGGCCCCTAACGTTAATGCAGGGTGCTGGACGCATGGATTCCAATGGGTTTTTTTTTAAGAAGCACATGATTAGAGCCAGGGGCTCCACCCTCAAAAAAGGGTGGACTTAGGGCGCAGAGCACTGCACTCTGAGCCCACCCAGTTGTGTGACAATAGCAAATTAATATTCACTATTGTCTTCCTGATTCTCCTCCCGGCCAATCAGGAAGCGGGTCCTGAGACCCGCCACCCGATTGTCCGAGAAGAGAAGCGATCCTATTGGCAGCCAAGGAGGAGGGAGGAGACACAGGGGAAGCCACCGTGAAGCCCAGGAGGAGGAGCCTGAGGGTGAAGCTGCCGCCCAGAAGAAGCACAGCCCACGACCTAGATGGGGTAAGTGCGGGGCTGGTGACTGACTGACCAGGGGGGTGGCAGAGGGTGGATGGTTTACCCCCCTTTCCCCCCAAAAATACCACCAGCCGCCACTGCTTGCCTGTAATACTACCCCTGGGGCTCCTCCAGATGCTCACCTGTGGTACCACTCCTGGGACTCCTACAGCAACTCCCCTGTGGTATCAGCTGTGGAAACCCTCCATATGCTCACCTGTGGTTCCAGCCCTGGGACTCCTTCAGCCACTCACCTGTGGTACTAGTCCTGGGACTCCTCCAGCCACTCACCTTTGGTTCCAGACTTGGGACTCCTCCAGCCACTCACCTGTGGTACCAGCCCTGGGACACCTACAGCCACTTGCTGTGGTATTAGCCATGGAAACCCTCCATCTGTTCACATGTGGTTCCAGCCCTGGGACTCCTACTGCCACTCACCTGTACCAGCCCTGGGACTCCTGCAGCCACTCACCTGTGGTTCCAACCCTAGGACTCCTCCAGCCACTCACCTGTGGTACCAGCCCTAGGACTCCTCCAGCCACTCACCTGTGGTACCAGCCCTGGGACTCCTGCGGCCACTCACCTGTGGTGCCAGGCCAGAGATTCCTCAAGCTGTTCACCTGTGTACCCAGACCTACCCCCTGGACTTCACTGTGAGGAACTCTGTTCAAGTATATGATGGTTATTTCATGGCTATTCTACTGCAGAAGGACATGACCAGCTCATAACCTTGTATGTGTTATGCTGTGAACTGTGCTATTTTGCTAAGCACTGTATTTACTAACCTTCTGGAATAAATTTTCTTGCTGCAACATTCATCAGGGAATATTGTGACCTTCAAACAGATTTCCAGCCAAAAAAAGAAAGTGCTGTAATTATGCACAGCCGATGGTGCCACTAAGTGTCACTGCACTGATGATGACCAAGAAGCCTAAAGCAGCTGTATGTCGTTTGTAAAAAAATATCTCTATAACATTCAGCTGTATCTGTGCTATACTTGGCCGTCCTGGATATACATTTGGCCACAACGTGAAAAGGAATGATTTGCAAGCCAGGTCTTCTCATCCAACATCAGTACCTGACCTCACAAATGGCCACAATTCACAGATACCCTCCAAAGTCTTTTGGAAAGCCTTCCCAGAACAGTGGGGGCTGTTAAAGCTGCAATAATAATAGTCATGGAGGTAGACTCCAAAATAATGGCCATGGGAGGAGGGGGCAACTCCATTTTCTTGGTCATGATTTTAGAACGGGATGTCCATCAAGCTCATATAGATGTGATGATCGGGTGTCCACCAGCTTTTGCCCATATAGTGTACATTCCCTTTAAAGGTCTAAAGCGGCACAAGAGATCCAGACTTGCTCAGAATTGCTGAAGACCTCTCGGCTCATACTCACAAAGGGTGCTGCATGCCGCAATGGAGGCAGAATAGCTTTAAATAAACTTCGGACATATTGACCAGCTAACTGTTATTTCTCCAGGTGCTTCCAAAGACATTCTGCCAAAACCCATTCATCCTTTTGATTTATATATATTCTTAAAAAGAAGTCTGGGCTGGAAAAATGGAGATTTGACCATATCAAAGCCTAGAGACTGGCGTGTTTTCCTAAACTGTATATTTTAGAAATAAGATCAGAAACGCTAAACAAGCCTACGCAGTCCCATCCAAATCCGTCCTCCTCCCAACCGCACTCCCAGCCAAGGTAACGTTAGCAAAATAGTGTTTGCCGCCCGGCCCAGCCGTGTTCTGCTCCTCTCTCCTGGAACACACTGGGGCCTTTCATGGTACATCGGGTGATCCTGCGAAGGTAGCAGTCTGGAGGACAAACAGCATTACACGGGCGGCTCCGGCCAAATACAACATTTTTCTAAGAAATTTGTCTCAAAGGCGGAATTTGACCTACAAAATCAAACATCTGAAAACACTTGTGTGGAGTCATTGGAGATGAAATGAAATTTTGTTGCAGGGCACCTCGTGTGTTCCTTAGTAACAAGGCGCTGTTTGCATTCGTCTTGCTGAGCCCTTCGCTCTTCTTTATTCTATGAATTAAAATTTCCATTCAGACCCAGAAGATTATTGAAGACAGAACTCCGCTTTCTTTTTTTTTTTTTTGCACCATTTTGGCAAAAGTGATCTACAAGGCCGAGCGGCAAAGCAATCAGCTCTGTACATAGGATCTGGTGGCTGTTGGCTTCTAGGGGTATGAAAACCTAATTTCATGGAGGGTGGCATCAGCTATATGGTTGTCCTCAAAGGACTGGTTGTATCTGTAAGACTAGATGTCCAGAGCACTCCCACCCTACACGTGAGATGTCAAGAGCTCCCCCTCCCACCATCAAAAGCCAAGAGTCCCTCACCTTCCCTTACATCACAGTGCACCCTCCTACCTTCTGCTGCTGCCAGGAAGAATCTCGGGGCGGAACTGGGAAGCTGAAAGTGCAGGGTCTGGAGGAGGACCAAAGGAGGGTTGGAGTCTGCTGAATACTGAGATCAGAGGAGGTGGGGACGAGGGGGTGCGAGTGTTGTGGAAATTTTTATTAATATATGTTGCCAGATGTCCCCCAGTGTCAGTTTTGCTGTAATGCGCTCATGTGAAGGTATTTGCACATACAGACGTTGGTGGAAGACCATTGGCTGCGGAAACCTTCCCATGGACACGGTCGGATCTGTTTGCTCTTTTAGGGATGTTCGTTCATGCCTCACCAATAGACTGGCCACCTCATGGCGATTGCATTAATGCTCCTAGCAAGCAGATCTGCGTACATGGGAACCATAGCATAACCATACAAAAATGATGGCCCACTGAGCCATGATAGAGTACGGCTCACGTCATTGGTAGCGGTGGGAATGTGCACACGATCGTGTTCAGAGCCATGTAAGTCGTGTTCACATTGTGAGACACTTTGTATCTCAATAGGAAGCTGGCCGCATGGTTCTGTACACGACCGTCTGCACACGTCACTACTGGAATTCTATTGGAATATATACATGTGTGTGATTGGTTCTTTTGAAAGAATACAAGTGTCTGATTGGTTGTTTCTGAAGCCACCACCTTCCTTTGTTATTCATGTTTTCAGTATAAATAAAAGCAGCTGATAATGCTAGGGAGGATTCTGCTAAGCTCAATGTGATCCCAGCGTCTGTCTGTGTTACTTGGAGATATAGAAGCGCGCTTTCCCGGCATTACACAAGAGAGCTATGATTGGGGTTTTGAGCGCAACAAAATTGTTTCCCTTTAGGAGAAGCTTTATTTAATCCACAACAAGGGCCAACAGGCTCTGTAGGAGGAGTTCTGTCCTCCTCTCTGCTGCCATCTGCTGGTACAAGGTGGGGGGGGCAGAGATGAGGGGGTTGCTGCAGGAGAGGTGTGAGGGCCACATTTTGCCCCCAGGCCTTGTGTTTGACACATGTGGCTTATAGGAAATCTGCACTGAAAACGTCGACCCAGAGGTTATACTGCACCAAAACACAAAGAAACGCACATGTCCCCTCAGTGTACGGCATTGCACCACAACACACATGTCCCCTCAGTGTACGGCATTGCACCACAACGCACATGTCCCCTCAGTGTACGGCATTGCACCACAACGAACATGTCCCCTCAGTGTACGGCATTGCACCACAACGCACATGTCCCCTCAGTGTACGGCATTGCACCACAACGCACATGTCCCCTCAGTGTACGGCATTGTACCACAACGCACATGTCCCCTCAGTGTACGGCATTGCACCACAACGCACATGTCCCCTCAGTGTACGGCATTGCACCACAACGCACATGTCCCCTCAGTGTACGACATTGTACCACAACGCACATGTCCCCTCAGTGTACGGCATTGCACCACAACGCACATGTCCCCTCAGTGTACGGCATTGCACCACAACGCACATGTCCCCTCAGTGTACGGCATTGCACCACAACGCACATGTCCCCTCAGTGTACGGCATTGCACCACAACGCACATGTCCCCTCAGTGTACGGCATTGCACCACAACGCACGTGTCCCCTCAGTGTACGGCATTGCACCACAACGCACATGTCCCCTCAGTGTACGGCATTGCACCACAACGCACATGTCCCCTCAGTGTACAGCATTGCACCACAACGCACATGTCCCTTCAGTGTACGGCATTGTACCACAACGCACATGTCCCCTCAGTGTACAGCATTGCACCACAACGCACGTGTCTCCTCAGTGTACGGCATTGCACCACAACGCACATGTCCCCTCAGTGTACGGCATTGCACCACAACGCACATGTCCCCTCAGTGTACGGCATTGCACCACAACACACGTCCCCTCAGTGTACGGCATTGCACCACAACGCACATGTCCCCTCAGTGTACGGCATTGCACCACAACGCACGTGTCCCCTCAGTGTACGGCATTGCACCACAACGCACGTGTACCCTCAGTGTACGGCATTGCACCACAACGCACATGTCCCCTCAGTGTACGGCATTGCACCACAACGCACGTGTACCCTCAGTGTACGGCATTGCACCACAACGCACATGTCCCCTCAGTGTACGGCATTGCACCACAACGCACATGTCCCCTCAGTGTACGGCATTGCACCACAACGCACATGTCCCCTCAGTGTACGGCATTGCACCACAACGCACATGTCCCCTCAGTGTACGGCATTGCACCACAACGCACATGTCCCCTCAGTGTACGGCATTGCACCACAACGCACATGTCCCCTCAGTGTACAGCATTGCACCACAACCCACGTGTCCCCTCAGTGTACGGCATTGCACTACAACGCACATGTCCCCTCAGTGTACGGCTTTGCACCACAATGCACGTGTCCCCTCAGTGTACGGCATTGCACCACAACGCACATGTCCCCTCAGTGTACGGCATTGCACCACAACGCACATGTCCCCTCAGTGTACGGCATTGCACCACAATGCACATGTCCCCTCAGTGTACGGCATTGCACCACAACGCACATGTCCCCTCAGTGTACGGCATTGCACCACAACGCACATGTCCCCTCAGTGTACAGCATTGCACCACAACGCACGTGTGCCCTCAGTGTACGGCATTGCACCACAACGCACGTGTCCCCTCAGTGTACGGCATTGTACCACAACGCACATGTCCCCTCAGTGTACGGCATTGCACCACAACGCACGTGTGCCCTCAGTGTACGGCATTGCACCACAACACACATGTCCCCTCAGTGTACGGCATTGCACCACAACGCACATGTCCCCTCAGTGTACGGCATTGCACCACAACGCACGTGTCCCCTCAGTGTACGGCATTGCACCACAACGCACGTGTACCCTCAGTGTACGGCATTGCACCACAACGCACATGTCCCCTCAGTGTACGACATTGCACCACAACGCACGTGTCCCCTCAGTGTACGGCATTGCACCACAACGCACATGTCCCCTCAGTGTACGGCATTGCACCACAACGCACATGTCCCCTCAGTGTACGGCATTGCACCACAACGCACATGTCCCCTCAGTGTACGGCATTGCACCACAACGCACATGTCCCCTCAGTGTACGGCATTGCACCACAACGCACATGTCCCCTCAGTGTACGGCATTGCACCACAACCCACGTGTCCCCTCAGTGTACGGCATTGCACCACAACGCACATGTCCCCTCAGTGTACGGCATTGCACCACAACACACATGTCCCCTCAGTGTACGGCATTGCACCACAACGCACATGTCCCCTCAGTGTACGGCATTGCACCACAACGCACATGTCCCCTCAGTGTACGGCATTGCACTACAACGCACATGTCCCCTCAGTGTACAGCATTGCACCACAACCCACGTGTCCCCTCAGTGTACGGCATTGCACTACAACGCACGTGTCCCCTCAGTGTACGGCATTGCACTACAACGCACATGTCCCCTCAGTGTATGGCATTGCACCACAATGCACGTGTCCCCTCAGTGTACGGCATTGCACCACAACGCACATGTCCCCTCAGTGTACGGCATTGCACCACAACACACATGTCCCCTCAGTGTACGGCATTGCACCACAACGCACATGTCCCCTCAGTGTACGGCATTGCACCACAACGCACATGTCCCCTCAGTGTACGGCATTGCACCACAACGCACATGTCCCCTCAGTGTACAGCATTGCACCACAACCCACGTGTCCCCTCAGTGTACGGCATTGCACCACAACGCACATGTCCCCTCAGTGTACGGCATTGCACCACAACACACATGTCCCCTCAGTGTACGGCATTGCACCACAACGCACATGTCCCCTCAGTGTACGGCATTGCACCACAACGCACATGTCCCCTCAGTGTACGGCATTGCACCACAACGCACGTGTCCCCTCAGTGTACGGCATTGCACTACAACGCACATGTCCCCTCAGTGTACGGCATTGCACCACAACGCACATGTCCCCTCAGTGTACAGCATTGCACCACAACCCACGTGTCCCCTCAGTGTACGGCATTGCACTACAACGCACATGTCCCCTCAGTGTACGGCATTGCACCACAATGCACGTGTCCCCTCAGTGTACGGCATTGCACCACAACGCACATGTCCCCTCAGTGTACGGCATTGCACCACAACGCACATGTCCCCTCAGTGTACGGCATTGCACCACAACGCACATGTCCCCTCAGTGTACGGCATTGTACCACAACGCACATGTCATCTCAGTGTATGGCATTGCTCCACAACGCACATGTCCCCTCAGTGTATGGCATTGCACCACAACGCACATGTCCCCTCAGTGTACGGCATTGCACCACAACGCACATGTCCCCTCAGTGTACAGCATTGCACCACAACCCACGTGTCCCCTCAGTGTACGGCATTGCACCACAACGCACATGTCCCCTCAGTGTACGGCATTGCACCACAACACACATGTCCCCTCAGTGTACGGCATTGCACTACAACGCACATGTCCCCTCAGTGTACGGCATTGCACCACAACGCACATGTACCCTCAGTGTACAGCATTGCACCACAACCCACGTGTCCCCTCAGTGTACGGCATTGCACCACAACACACATGTCCCCTCAGTGTACGGCATTGCACCACAACGCACATGTACCCTCAGTGTACAGCATTGCACCACAACCCACGTGTCCCCTCAGTGTACGGCATTGCACCACAACGCACATGTACCCTCAGTGTACAGCATTGCACCACAACCCACGTGTCCCCTCAGTGTACGGCATTGCACTACAACGCACATGTCCCCTCAGTGTATGGCATTGCACCACAATGCACGTGTCCCCTCAGTGTACGGCATTGCACCACAACGCACATGTCCCCTCAGTGTACGGCATTGCACCACAACCCACATGTCCCCTCAGTGTACGGCATTGCACCACAACGCACATGTCCCCTCAGTGTACGGCATTGCACCACAACGCACATGTCCCCTCAGTGTACGGCATTGCACCACAACGCACATGTCACCTCAGTGTACAGCATTGCACCACAACGCACATGTCCCCTCAGTGTACGGCATTGCACCACAACGCACATGTCCCCTCAGTGTACAGCATTGCACCACAACACACATGTCCCCTCAGTGTACAGCATTGCACCACAACCCACGTGTCCCCTCAGTGTACGGCATTGCACTACAACGCACATGTCCCCTCAGTGTATGGCATTGCACCACAATGCACGTGTCCCCTCAGTGTACGGCATTGCACCACAACGCACATGTCCCCTCAGTGTACGGCATTGCACCACAACACACATGTCCCCTCAGTGTACGGCATTGCACCACAACGCACATGTCCCCTCAGTGTACGGCATTGCACCACAACGCACATGTCCCCTCAGTGTACGGCATTGCACCACAACGCACATGTCACCTCAGTGTACAGCATTGCACCACAACGCACATGTCCCCTCAGTGTACGGCATTGCACCACAACGCATATGTCCCCTCAGTGTACAGCATTGCACCACAACACACATGTCCACTCAGTGTACGGCATTGCACCACAACGCACATGTCCCCTCAGTGTACGGCATTGCACCACAACGCACATGTCCCCTCAGTGTACGGCATTGCACCACAACGCACATGTCCCCTCAGTGTACGGCATTGCACTACAACGCACATGTCCCCTCAGTGTACGGCATTGCACCACAACGCACATGTCCCCTCAGTGTACGGCATTGCACCACAACGCACATGTACCCTCAGTGTACAGCATTGCACCACAACCCACGTGTCCCCTCAGTGTACGGCATTGCACCACAACGCACATGTCCCCTCAGTGTACGACATTGTACCACAACGCACATGTCCCCTCAGTGTACGGCATTGCACCACAACGCACGTGTCCCCTCAGTGTACAGCATTGCACCACAACACACATGTCCCCTCAGTGTACAGCATTGCACCACAACGCACATGTCCCCTCAGTGTAGAGCATTGCACCACAACGCACATGTCCCCTCAGTGTACAGCATTGCACCACAACCCACGTGTCCCCTCAGTGTACGGCATTGCACTACAACGCACATGTCCCCTCAGTGTATGGCATTGCACCACAATGCACATGTCCCCTCAGTGTACGGCATTGCACCACAACCCACATGTCCCCTCAGTGTACGGCATTGCACCACAACGCACATGTCCCCTCAGTGTACGGCATTGCACCACAACGCACATGTCCCCTCAGTGTACAGCATTGCACCACAACGCACGTGTGCCCTCAGTGTACGGCATTGCACCACAACCCACGTGTCCCCTCAGTGTACGGCATTGCACTACAACGCACATGTCCCCTCAGTGTACGGCATTGCACCACAACGCACATGTCCCCTCAGTGTACGGCATTGCACCACAACGCACATGTCCCCTCAGTGTACGGCATTGCACCACAACGCACATGTCCCCTCAGTGTACAGCATTGCACCACAACGCACGTGTCCCCTCAGTGTACGGCATTGCACCACAAAGCACATGTCCCCTCAGTGTACGGCATTGCACCACAAAGCACATGTCCCCTCAGTGTACGGCATTGCACCACAACGCACATGTCCCCTCAGTGTACGGCATTGCACCACAACGCACATGTCACCTCAGTGTACAGCATTGCACCACAACGCACATGTCCCCTCAGTGTACGGCATTGCACCACAACGCACATGTCCCCTCAGTGTACGGCATTGCACCACAACGCACGTGTCCCCTCAGTGTACGGCATTGCACCATAACGCACATGTCCCCTCAGTGTACAGCATTGCACCACAACGCACATGTCCCCTCAGTGTACGGCATTGCACCACAACGCACATGTCCCCTCAGTGTACGGCATTGCACCACAACGCACATGTCCCCTCAGTGTACGGCATTGCACCACAACGCACATGTCCCCTCAGTGTACAGCATTGCACCACAACGCACATGTCCCCTCAGTGTACGGCATTGCACCACAACGCACATGTCCCCTCAGTGTACGGCATTGCACCACAACGCACATGTCATCTCAGTGTACGGCATTGCACCACAACGCACATGCCACGTCTGGTGCATTCCGATGCCGTTTATTGTGAATGCCATCTGAACGCACCGTACAGTAGATTACACCACAGATACCATACATTGTGCTGCGTTGTTAACAATGGGTCATCATTTGCAGTACATTGGCAGCCCATTCATAGCGATCAGACTGACTTACCAGCATGCACTGTAACATGAAAAGACGCCTGGAAACGCATGTGCATTATTACATGGCAGCAGATGGCTAAAGTGTCAATCAGACCAGAAGGTTATGGTGAGGAGGAAATAAAAGCCTTCCACTGATCCAGTGCATGGCACCATACCGCTGTCCTAGGGCTGTCCTAGTGCCGTTTACACCCCAATTCCCACGTTACTGCATGTGCAATGTGTTTTCTCTGTATTTATTTGTAGAGCATTTTTTAAAAATCTTTTATGTTTGCGTGCATTTATGTGCATTTATGTGCGTTTGCAGTGCGTTCTGGAGAAGACAAAAGGCAAATAAGGTACATATACATTTTTTTAAAAAGTTAATAGGGAGTGGAGGGGTGATTTATTGCAGGGGAGGTGTGATTCAGTGCAGGGGAGGGGTAATTCAGTGCAGGGGTGGGATGATCCGGTGCAGGGGAGGGGTGATTCAGTGCAGGGGAGGAGTGATTTAGTGCAGGGGAGGGGTGATCCAGTGCAGGGGAGGGGTAATTCAGTGCTGGGGAGGGGTGCTTCAGTGCAGGGGAGGGGTGCTACTTTGCTGGGGACTGCAGGGGAGGGGTGATTCAGTGCAGGGGAGGGGTGATCCGGTGCAGGGGAGGGGTGATTTAGTGCAGGGGAGGAGTGATTTAGTGCAGGGGAGGGGTGATCCAGTGCAGGGGAGGGGTAATTCAGTGCTGGGGAGGGGTGCTTCAGTGCAGGGGAGGGGTGCTACTTTGCTGGGGACTGCAGGGGAGGGGTGATTCAGTGCTGGGGAGGGTTGCTTCAGTGCTGGGGTGCTACAGTGCAGGGGAAGGGGGCTTCAGTGCTAGGGAGGGGTGCTACAGGGCAGGAGAGGAGTGTTCCAGTGCTGGGGAGGGCTGATTCAGTGCAGGGGAGGGGCGATTCAGTGCTGGGGAGGGGTGATTCAGTGCAGGGGAGGGGAGATTTAGTGCAGGGGAGGGTTGCTTCAGTGCTGGGGTACTACATTGCAGGGGAGGGGTGCTTCGGTGCAGGGGAGGGGTGCTTCAGTGCTGGGGAGGGGTGCTACAGGGCAGGAGAAGGGTGTTCCAGTGCTGAGGAGAGCTGCTACAGTGCAGGAGAAGGGTGTTCCAGTGTAGGGGAGGGGTGATTCAGTGCAGGTGAGGGGTGCTTCAGTGCTGGGGAGGGGTAATCCAATGCAGGGGAGGGGTGATTCAGTGCAGGGGAGGGGTTATCCAGTGCTGGGGAGGGGTGCTTCAGTGCAGGGGAGGGGTTATCCAGTGCAGGGGAGGGGTGATTCAGTGCAGGGGAGGGGTGCTTCAGTGCTGGGGAGGGGTGCTACAGGGCAGGAAAGGGGTGTTCCAGTGCTGGGGAGGGGTGCTACAGTGCAGGGGCTGACCCCCCGGCAATTGGACTTTAAGAGTACCTGCACTACCATTGAGAACCCCACCCCCATGTGATCTCTGTACATCGCAGGAATTTTAACAAACTTTGCTCCTCCCTTTTGTTATTCTGAACTAATAGCAGTTTGTTTCTCTGTGAATGTAAGGGGCGGGGTTTCATAATTATCAATCAGCTGCTGCACTTGCAGGGCTCTAATGAGGAAAGTGCCAGGATTTGCACCCCTTCAGATTTGATTTCCCTTTGGGAATATCTCACCAAAAATGACATTTATGTTGCAGGGGATGCCTAAAATCTGACATATTAGTGCAGACTTCTGGGAAAATCAGTGAGCCAATCACACAAACAGGAAATGACATATCTGTGGGGGGGAGGGGGTTCTTTATGTAGAGCGCCTCCAAGTGGCCATATTGTATTTTATATCAAATTACAGCTTCTGCAGACTGAAAATGGTAAATTGTAAATTTTGTACATTGTAAATATAGTGCAAATCTATACACTTCATTATTATAATTGTTTTCATTTACTATTTCCGTTCTCAGGAAAGTGGAGTTACCCTTTAAAGTAATGAGTTCTGAGTATGAAGTGGATACTGACGTCCTGTATTCGGGAAGGGGAGGGAGAAGTTTTCATTTGCAGGAAAATATTTTTTTTCCGATGGAGAAGGTTTTAGGGTGGGGAGTAGATTCGGGGGATGGGGGATGGGGGGTGCTGCATGTATGGTGGGTGATGGGATAGAGACATCTAAGTGGGTGATGGGGGGTGGGGGGATGGGGGGGTGCTGCATGTATGGTGGGTGATGGGGGGATGGGGGGGTGCATGTATGGTGGGTGATGGGGGGATGGGGGGGGTGCTGCATGTATGGTGGGTGATGGGATAGAGACATCTAAGTGGGTGATGGGGGATGGGGGGATGGGGGGGGGTGCTGCATGTATGGTGGGTGATGGGGGGATGGGGGGGTGCTGCATGTATGGTGGGTGATGGGGGGATGGGGGGGGGTGCTGCATGTATGGTGGGTGATGGGGGGATGGGGGGGGTGCTGCATGTATGGTGGGTGATGGGGGGATGGGGGGGGTGCTGCATGTATGGTGGGTGATGGGGGGATGGGGGGGGTGCTGCATGTATGGTGGGTGATGGGGGGTGGGGGGGGTGCTGCATGTATGGTGGGTGATGGGATAGAGACATCTAAGTGGGTGATGGGGGGTGGGGGGGGTGCTGCATGTATGGTGGGTGATGGGGGGATGGGGGGGTGCATGTATGGTGGGTGATGGGGGGTGGGGTGATGGGGGGGTGCTGCATGTATGGTGGGGGATGGGGGGGTGCATGTATGGTGGGTGATGGGGGGTGGGGTGATGGGGGGATGGGGGGGGGTGCTGCATGTATGGTGGGTGATGGGGGGATGGGGGGGGGTGCTGCATGTATGGTGGGTGATGGGGGGATGGGGGGGGGTGCTGCATGTATGGTGGGTGATGGGGGGATGGGGGGGGTGCTGCATGTATGGTGGGTGATGGGATAGAGACATCTAAGTGGGTGATGGGGGATGGGGGGATGGGGGGGGGTGCTGCATGTATGGTGGGTGATGGGGGGATGGGGGGGGGTGCTGCATGTATGGTGGGTGATGGGGGGATGGGGGGGTGCTGCATGTATGGTGGGTGATGGGGGGATGGGGGGGGGTGCTGCATGTATGGTGGGTGATGGGGGGATGGGGGGGGTGCTGCATGTATGGTGGGTGATGGGGGGATGGGGGGGGTGCTGCATGTATGGTGGGTGATGGGGGGATGGGGGGGGGGTGCTGCATGTATGGTGGGTGATGGGGGGATGGGGGGGTGCATGTATGGTGGGTGATGGGGGGTGGGGTGATGGGGGGGTGCTGCATGTATGGTGGGGGATGGGGGGGTGCATGTATGGTGGGTGATGGGGGGTGGGGTGATGGGGGGATGGGGGGGGTGCTGCATGTATGGTGGGTGATGGGGGGATGGGGGGGGGTGCTGCATGTATGGTGGGTGATGGGGGGATGGGGGGGGGGTGCTGCATGTATGGTGGGTGATGGGGGGATGGGGGGGGTGCTGCATGTATGGTGGGTGATGGGGGGATGGGGGGGGTGCTGCATGTATGGTGGGGTGATGGGGGGATTAATAATAAATTCTGAACACATCTTCACATTCATTCCCAAATTCACGCCCGTCCCCGGACTCTGTGACCTCCCGTCTGGCCGCGCCCCGTCTGCGGATCCTCTCATTCCCAGTGATGGGAAACATTCGATGGTTGAGTAGAGAAGCTCACAGTGTGCGGTGAAATACGCAGATTTCAGTCCCGGAGAGGAGCCGTACCACCGTACAAGAACTGAAGGGGGCCGAAGCTGAACGCTGATCAATAATGGGGGGGATGGTGACATCTGATCGAGTTCAGCTGTATACTGAACAAACCTGATCCGTCTCGTTCCCATGTGACCGGCAGCTGTGTATCTGATTGGTCGGGCTGGGAGTTTGAATTGTATAGAAGATGATTGCGGACAATGTATCAATTATTATTATTATACAGGATTTATATAGCGCCAACAGTTTACTTAGCGCTTTACAATATAAAAGGAGACAATACAGTTATAATACCATAAAATACAAGATGAAGAGGGCCCTGCCCAGAAGAGCTTACAATCTAATATTAGAACGGTAGTAAACCCGCTGTCTTTTTTTTTTTCCCTACACCTGTAAGGGAAAAGGCATAATGAGCTAGTATGCACCGCATACTAGCTCATTATGATATACTTACCTTAGAACGAGGCGCCAACATCTCACCCGGTCCACGCCAAGAGAGCTGACATTTCCCCTCGGCGTGTCTTCCGGATATCGCCGCTCCGACGATGTGAGTGGCTGGAGCCGCGATGTCATCACTCCCGCGCATGCGCGCGGGAGACCTTTTTTCCGGCAAAGTCTGGCGGCTGCCGGGCTTTCAGCCGAGAATCCCCTGTGCGCATGCGTCGCTGCAGTCAGAGGCTCATTGCGAGGGGAATCTCTCCTGAACCGGACAGGTTTAGGAGATATTTTTTTTACCTACAGGGAAGCCTTATTATAGTCTCACCTGTAGGTAAAAGGTAAAAAAAGGTATACAAGCGCTTTAATATCAATGGTCTCTATTCACAAGAGCAGATCGTAATGCGGCATTTACGTGTTTTCCCAAATACCGCATACGATCCTGAAAATGTCCATTCACTATTGCTTTAGGTGGTATTTATCGATTAAAACCAAAGCGATCGGGTAAATACCGAATAAAACAGTTCAAGTCAATTCACAAAAAGGAAAAATAAGAAGATAAATGCAGTAAATAATTGATGGCGTTTTTTTAGTGAATGCCCAAAAAAATTGTTGAAAAATGCTGTGCGGTATCTTCTATATACTGTATATATATATATATCTGTATACCACATACTTGGATACAGCAAAATACCGATAAATGATTCCAATATCGGTCATTTCATCAGTAAGATTTGTGTCAATTCTATTTGTACATAAAACGTCCCCCCGGGTGAATTTTTGGTTTTGCTTGAATAGTTCAGAGATGTCCCCCCCCCCTATGGAAAATGTGTAGAATCCATATACAGCGCCTTGAAAAAGTATTCACACCCCTTGAAATTCCCCACATTTTGTTATCTTACAACCAAAAACGTAAATGTATTTTATTGGGATTTTATGTGATAGACCAACACAAAGTGTCACATAATTGTGAAGTGGAAGGAAAATGATAAATGATACAAATAAATATGTGAAAAGTGTGGGGGAGGGGCATTTGTATGGCGCCCCCCGGAGTCAATACTTTGTAGAACCCCCTTTCTCTACAAGTCTTTTTGGGGATGTCTCTACCAGCTTTGCACATCTAGAGAGGACATTTCTGCCCATTCTTCTTTGTAAAATATCTCAAGCTCTGTCAGATTGGATGGAGAGCGTCTGTGAACAGCAATTTTCAAGTCTTGCCACAGATTCTCGATGTGATTTAGGTCTGGACTGTGACTGGGCCATTCTAACACATGAATATGCTTTGATCTAAACCATTCCATTGTAGCTCTGGCTGGATGTTTCGGGTCGTTGTCCTGCTGGAAGGTGAACCTCCCCCCAGTCTCAAGTCTTTTGTAGACTCTAACAGGTTTTCTTCTAAGATTGTCCTGTATTTGTCTCCATCCATCTTCCCATCAACTCTGACCAGCTTCCCTGTCCCTGCTGAAGAAAAGCATCCCCACTACATGAAGCTGCCACCGCCATGTTTCACGGTGGGGATGGTGTGTTCAGGGGGATGTGCAGTGTTAGTTTTCCCCCCACACATAGCGTTTTACTTTTAGGCCATAAAGTTGAATTTTGGTCTCATGTGACCAGATCACCTTCTTCCACATGTTTGCTGTGTCCTCCACATGGCTTCTCACAAACTACAAACAGGACTTCTTATGACTTTCTTTCACCAATGTCTTTCTTCTTGTCACTCTTCCATAAAGGGCAGATTTGTGGAGAACACGACTAATAGTTGTCCTGTGGACAGATTCTCCCACCTGAGCTGTGGATCTCTGCAGCTCCTCCAGAGTTACCATGGACCTCTTGGCTCTTCTCTGATGAATGCTCTCCTTGCCCGGCCGGTCAGTTTAGGTGGACGGCCATGTCTTGGTAGGTTTGCAGTTGTGCCATACTCTTTCCATTTTCCGATGATGGATTGAACAGAGCTCTGTGAGATGTTCAAAGCTTGGGAGATTTTTTTATAACCTAACCCTGCTTTATACTTCTCCACAACTTTATCCCTGACCTGTTTGGTGGGTTCCTTGGCCTTCATGATGCTGTTTGTTCACTAAGGTTCTCTAACAAACCTCCGAGGGCTTCACAGAACAGCTGTATTTATACTGAGATTACATTACGCACAGGTGGACTCTATCTACTAATTAGGTGACTTCTGAAGACAATTGGTTCCTCTAGATCTTAGTTATCAGAGTAAAGGGGGCTGAATACAAATGCCCCCCCCCCACACACTTTTCACATATTTAATTGTATCATTTATCATTTTCCTTCCACTTCACAATTATGTGACACTTTGTGTTGGTCTATCACATAAAATCCCAATAAAATACATTTACATTTTTGGTTGTAACATGAGAAAGTGTGAGGAATTTCAAGGGGTATGAATACTTTTTCAAGGCACTGTACGTAAGAGGTTGATTGTGACGGTTACCATGGTCGTTTGATTTCTAATTATAGAGTGTATGTTCCTTTAATTTCTTGTAACATTGGACGATGTACCTGCACTTCCAATCGATCTTCTCTGGCCGCTCGCCCCTTCCCAGCTCTCCAGTGACTCTTCCTCCATAGACCTTCCATTTCTAGGCCTGGTAAGGTCCTAGGCTAGGCCGGCCTGCTATTGTAGGGTGCGCTCCAGCTATGTCAGCCTCTGAGGCGGAGGTTTTGTGAGGATGAAAGAGAAGACAGAGCCTCATTGTGTATGAAGAGGAGAGGCGGCCAAGGAGCCGATCGATGGAATGTACATTGGGAGAACATCTGGGTGAAATGTGTGTTATCTCCCCATAGAAGGACTCTTATCGGCCTCTCCTCTCACTTCTGTCCTTAATAGAAGAGAGATGTGTAAAGCCTCCTTCACAATTCATGGCAGATATCTGACACTCAGATCTGATTTATTGAAGGCCAGAGAGACATTTACATGGAAGGCGGCCAACAGGCGGACAAGCAGGTTATGCCGGTTCCATTATATATCTGATCATGGCGGGGCGCAGCGGGCCCAAGGTGAAAGTTTAAACTGGAGCGCCTGTGGGATCTATGGGGGGTTTTATGTTATATTCCCTATGAATGTATTATGTTTACCACTTGCAGCCAGCAGGTGTCGCTCCAAACAAGGTCTGTCCTCTGAAATCTCTTCCTCTACGAAGGCTCAAGTCCTAAGAATAGACCCAACTGAGACAGAAGAAGGACAACCCCCTCCAGCAAACATAGCAATGTCCTCAAGTGGAGGTTGACCCCAGAATGAATCTACAAACATTTAACAGCCATATAATAAATGTGCCTTGATAACTGCATAGGAGGCAAATGTAAAAAAAAAAGAAAGCCCAGCACTACCTGCATGCTTTTTGGCAGACTGTATGATTCCAATTGCTAAAGTGGAAGTTCACCCTAGAATGACTCTATGAACATAAAACAGCCATATAACACCTGGACCTTGATAAATGCACGGGGTGCAGTTGGCAAAAAAAACTATAAAGAGAGCCCACCACTACCTTTGTGTCTTACGGCAAACAGTGTTTTTCCACTTGTGAAAGTGTAAATTCAGCCTAGAATTACACAATGCATCTAGAACTGCCATATAACACATGTACTTTGATAAATGTATAGGTCGCAGATGGCAAAAAATATATAAATATATATTAGGAAAGCCCAGCACTACCTGTGTCCAGTTTGGCAGACTGTATTATTCCACTACTTAAAGTGGATGTTCACCCTGAAATTGCTCTATGAATATTAAACAGCCATATAACACATGTACCTTGATAAATGTATAGGACGCAGATGGAAAAAACTATAAAGAAAGACCAGCACTACCTTTGTGTCTTTTGGCAGTGTTATTCCACTTGTTAAAGCGGAAGTTCACCCTAGAATTATTCTATAAACATTAAAAAGCCATTTACTACATGTAGCTTGGTGAATGTATAGGACATAGATAGCAAAAAATAAATAAAAAAAACTGTTAAGAAAGCCCAGCACTACCTTTGTGTCTTTTGGTAGACTGTATTATTATTATTATTATTATTGTTTAAATGTCACCCTAGAATTACTCTACGAACATTAAACAGCCATAAAACACATGTACCTTGATAAATGTATAGGACGCAGATGGAAAAAAATCGATAAAGAAAGCCCAGCACTACCTTTGTGTCTTTTGGCAGTGTTATTCCACTTGTGACGTTGATCCTAGAATTACACTGTGCGTATTAATCAGCCATATAACACATGTAGCTTGATAAATTATAGGATGCAGATGGCAAAAAAATATTTGGAAAGCCCAGCACTACCTGTGTCCAGTTTGGCAGACTGTATTATTCCACTACTTAAAGTGGATGTACATCCTGAAATTGCTCTATGAACATTAAACAGCCATATAACACATGTACCTTGATAAATGTATAGGACGCAGATGGAAAAAAACTATAAAGAAAGCCCAGCACTACCTTTGTGTCTTTTGGCAGTGTTATTGCACTTGTTAAAGTGGACGTTGATCCTAGAATGACTCTATGAACATTAAACACATGTAGCTTGGTAAATGTATAGGACATAGAGAGCAAAAAAAAACCTGTTAAGAAAGCCCAGCACTACCTTTGTGTCTTTTGGCGGACCCCTAGAATGCCTCTATGAACATTAATCAGCCATACAACACATGGACCTTGGTAATTCTATAGCACCATATTTGATGTCAGTCGGTGCTGTCAGGTTGACCAGCAATCGGCATTGGACAATGTACCGGCGGCACCAGACAAATGGCCCCCCTCGGCCCCCCTCGGCCCCCTCATACTATCTATGTTTTCACAGCTTGAGGGCACAAAGGAAGCGTTTCCCAGGCAGGATTTACAATCACAAGTCAGAGATAAGGGGGGGGGGGGGGGTGAGTTGCAGAATGTCGCTGGTAATGGGCGACGGTTTCCAGTGCTGATTGCTGGACAACCTGAACACAGACAGAGGTCAGATATGGTGCTGTGCAGTTATCAGGGTCCTTGTTATATGGCTGTTTATTGTCCATAGAGAAATTCTCTGGAGAACGTTCACTTTAACAAGTGGAATAATACAGTCTGCCAATAGGCACAGAGGTAGTGCTGGGCTTTCCGAATATTTTTTTTTTGCCATTTCATACTGCATCTCCTGTCCGGATCACATGACACTGCTCCTGTCTTATTTATTTTATTTATTACAGGTACTTATATGACATCATAAATGCACTTTACTCTAAGGTCCCCAACTCACAGTCATACATATACTGGGGACAATTTGAAACAGGATCCTATTAACCTATGGGCGTGTCTTTGGAGTGTGGGAGGAACCTGGAGGAAAATTACACAGGCACAGGGAGAACATGCAAATTCCATGCAGGTAATGTCATGGCTGGGATTCAAACTGGCAACCCCAGTGCTGTTAGGCGGAAGTGCTAACCACTTGATGCCGATCTCATGCTGCATCTTCCAACTGCATCCCGATCTCATGCCGCATCTTCCATCTGCATCCCGATCTCATGCCGCATCTTCCAACTGCTTCCTGATCTCATGCCGCATCTTCCATCTGCATCCTGATCTCATGCCGCATCTTCCATCTGCTTCCCGATCTCATGCTGCATCTTCCAACTGCATCCCGATCTCATGCCGCATCTTCCATCTGCATCCCGATCTCATGCCGCATCTTCCAACTGCTTCCTGATCTCATGCCGCATCTTCCATCTGCATCCTGATCTCATGCCGCATCTTCCATCTGCTTCCCGATCTCATGCCCCATCTTTCATCTGCATCCCGATCTCATGCCCCATCTTCCATCTGCTTCCCGATCTCATGCCCCATCTTTCATCTGCATCCCGATCTCATGCCCCATCTTCCAACTGCTTCCCGATCTCATGCCCCATCTTCCAACTGCTTCCCGATCTCATGCCGCATCTTCCATCTGCATCCTGATCTCATGCCCCATCTTCCAACTGCTTCCCGATCTCATGCCGCATCTTCCATCTGCATCCTGATCTCATGCCCCATCTTCCAACTGCTTCCCGATCTCATGCCGCATCTTCCATCTGCTTCCCGATCTCATGCCCCATCTTTCATCTGCATCCCGATCTCATGCCCCATCTTCCATCTGCATCCCGATCTCATGCCGCATCTTCCATCTGCATCCCGATCTCATGCCCCATCTTCCATCTGCATCCCGATCTCATGCCCCATCTTCCATCTGCATCCCGATCTCATGCCCCATCTTCCATCTGCTTCCTGATCTCATGCCCCATCTTCCATCTGCTTCCCGATCTCATGCCCCATCTTCCATCTGCATCCCGATCTCATGCCCCATCTTCCATCTGCTTCCCGATCTCATGCCCCATCTTCCATCTGCATCCCGATCTCATGCCCCATCTTCCATCTGCTTCCTGATCTCATGCCCCATCTTCCATCTGTATCCCGATCTCATGCCTCATCTTCCATCTGTATCCCGATCTCATGCCCCATCTTCCATCTGTATCCCGATCTCATGCCCCATCTTCCATCTGCTTCCCGATCTCATGCCCCATCTTCCATCTGTATCCCGATCTCATGCCCCATCTTCCATCTGTATCCCGATCTCATGCCCCATCTTCCATCTGTATCCCGATCTCATGCCCCATCTTCCATCTGCTTCCCGATCTCATGCCGCATCTTCCATCTGCATCCCGATCTCATGCCCCATCTTCCATCTGTATCCCGATCTCATGCCCCATCTTCCATCTGCTTCCCGATCTCATGCCGCATCTTCCATCTGCTTCCCGATCTCATGCCCCATCTTCCATCTGCTTCCCGATCTAATGCCCCATCTTCCATCTGCTTCCCGATCTCATGCCCCATCTTCCATCTGTATCCCGATCTCATGCCCCATCTTCCATCTACTTCCCAATCTCATGCAACATCTTCCAACTGCTTCCCGATCTCATGCCGCATCTTCCATCTGCTTCCCGATCTCATGCCCCATCTTCCATCTGCATCCCGATCTCATGCCCCATCTTCCATCTGCTTCCTGATCTCATGCCCCATCTTCCATCTGCTTCCTGATCTCATGCCTCATCTTCCATCTGCTTCCCGATCTCATGCCCCATCTTCCATCTGCTTCCCGATCTCATGCCCCATCTTCCATCTGCATCCCGATCTCATGCCCCATCTTCCATCTGCTTCCCGATCTCATGCCCCATCTCCCATCTGCTTCCTGATCTCATGCCCCATCTTCCAACTGCTTCCTGATCTCATGCCCCATCTTCCAACTGCTTCCTGATCTCATGCCCCATCTTCCAACTGCTTCCTGATCTCATGCCTCATCTTCCAACTGCTTCCCGATCTCATGCCCCATCTTCCATCTGCTTCCCGATCTCATGCCCCATCTTCCATCTGCAATCCGATCTCATGCCCCATCTTCCATCTGTATCCTGATCTCATGCCCCATCTTCCATCTGTATCCCGATCTCATGCCCCATCTTCCATCTGCTTCCCGATCACATGCCCCATCTTCCATCTGTATCCCGATCTCATGCCCCATCTTCCATCTGCTTCCCGATCTCATGCCCCATCTTCCATCTGTATCCCGATCTCATGCCGCATCTTCCATCTGTATCCCGATCTCATGCCCCATCTTCCATCTGTATCCCGATCTCATGCCCCATCTTCCATCTGCTTCCCGATCTCATGCCCCATCTTCCATCTGTATCCCGATCTCATGCCGCATCTTCCATCTGCTTCCCGATCTCATGCCCCATCTTCCATCTGCTTCCCAATCTCATGCCCCATCTTCCATCTGCTTCCTGATCTCATGCCCCATCTTCCATCTGCTTCCCGATCTCATGCCCCATCTTCCATCTGCTTCCTGATCTCATGCCCCATCTTCCATCTGCTTCCTGATCATATGCCCCATCTTCCATCTGCTTCCCGATCTCATGCCCCATCTTCCAACTGCTTCCCGATCTCATGCCCCATCTTCCATCTGCTTCCTGATCTCATGCCCCATCTTCCAACTGCTTCCCGATCTCATGCCCCATCTTCCATCTGCTTCCTGATCTCATGCCCCATCTTCCATCTGCTTCCCGATCACATGCCCCATCTTCCATCTGTATCCCGATCTCATGCCTCATCTTCCATCTGTATCCCGATCTCATGCCGCATCTTCCATCTGTATCCCGATCTCATGCCCCATCTTCCATCTGTATCCCGATCTCATGCCCCATCTTCCATCTGCTTCCCGATCTCATGCCCCATCTTCCATCTGTATCCCGATCTCATGCCGCATCTTCCATCTGCTTCCCGATCTCATGCCCCATCTTCCATCTGCTTCCCAATCTCATGCCCCATCTTCCATCTGCTTCCTGATCTCATGCCCCATCTTCCATCTGCTTCCCGATCTCATGCCCCATCTTCCATCTGCTTCCTGATCTCATGCCCCATCTTCCATCTGCTTCCTGATCATATGCCCCATCTTCCATCTGCTTCCCGATCTCATGCCCCATCTTCCAACTGCTTCCCGATCTCATGCCCCATCTTCCATCTGCTTCCCGATCTCATGCCCCATCTTCCATCTGCTTCCCGATCTCATGCCACATCTTCCATCTGCATCCCGATCTCATGCCCCATCTTCCATCTGTATCCCGATCTCATGCCCCATCTTCCAACTGCTTCCCGATCTCATGCCCCATCTTCCATCTGCTTCCTGATCTCATGCCCCATCTTCCATCTGCATCCCGATCTCATGCCCCATCTTCCATCTGGATCCCGATCTCATGCCGCATCTTCCATCTGTATCCCGATCTCATGCCCTATCTTCCATCTGTATCCCGATCTCATGCCGCATCTTCCATCTGGATCTTGATCACATGCCAGGTCTCCCATCTGGAACCCAATCTCATGCCCCATCTTCCATCTGCATCCCGATCTCATGCCCCATCTTCCATCAGCTTTCCGATCTCATGCCCCATCTTCCATCTGTATCCCGATCTCATGCCGCATCTTCCATCTGCATCCCGATCTCATGCCCCATCTTCCATTTCTATCCCGATCTCATGCCCCATCTTCCATCTGCATCCCGATCTCATGCCCCATCTTCCATCTGGATCTTGATCACATGCCAGGTCTTCCATCTGGAACCCAATCTCATGCCAGGTCTCCCATCTGCTTCCTGATCTCATGCCCCATCTTCCATCTGTATCCCGATCTCATGCTCCATCTTCCATCTGCAATCCGATCTCATGCCACGTCTCCCATTTGGATCCCAATCACATGCCAGGTCTAAGTTGAATGGAGTTAAGCTTCTATGAAGAATTTGGATAAATATTTCAGCACAGATGTTGATCCTGTAAATCCCAGTGGGAAAATACTAAATTGGTCATTAACCCCTTCACACCGACCATACGCAAATATGTGGCCCCACTGGACTAGTGTCCCCATTGGAATATTTCCTACTCCGTAGAAAATGAATGCCAGTTTTTTGGATGTAGACAACTTCTTAAGTGGAATACAATGGGACAGCTTCAAGAACCGGTCAACCACCATAAGAATAACGGCATTGCCCTGGGAGTTGGGTAACCTCACAATAATATCCATAGACAGGTGGGTCCAAGGCCTCTCTCCATTGGGTATAGGTTGTAGGAGGCGCACCGGAAGGTGTCGTGGTTACTCTGAGCACACATGGAACAGGCAGCTACGAAGACGGTTATATAACCGCGGAGTGCGGAGATACTCGGGGACAAAGCAGCGGTCACCAGGTTTCTCAGGAGGAGAATAGATCTGAGCAGAAGGAATTCTGTCACCCAAAGGTGAAGTGAGACTGGTACGAATAGAGGCTAAGACTGTCATCAACCCTTACATTCTTAGCACCGGGTAAAAAATTGAAGCTCGACAGAAGAAAAAACCCATCAGGCCCTTCTGGGAGATAATCGTTTAGCTTTAGACAAGAATGTGAGATTCTTATGGTCAGTCACAATGAGGACCAGCACAATGGTACCCTCGAGGAGAAGCCTCCATTCTTTAAGAGCTAAAATGATAGCTATCAATTCTCTGTCAACAATCTCGTAATTGCATTCTGCAGGAGACAATTTCTTAGAAAAGTAGCCACAAGGATGCATATCGCTCTCGGAGGTTGAGACAGAAGGGCGCCGAATCCATTCTCAGAACAAAATATTACAGCGCCCACAAACAAAAATGACATTTAACTCCTGCAAGGCTATTTAAAACACCCGAACATTTTCAGAAAATATGGGGATTTAGTTACATCGTATGGCTATACGGCCCACTTACTGCGTCATAGTACCCCATTGTCAGTGGGTCCTGGTGTGACTAAATCCCCATATTTTTTTTAAATGTTCGGGTTTTTTAAATAGCCTTGCAGGAGTTAAATGTCATTTTTGTATGTGTGCTGTACTATTTTGTTCTGTTTGTATGGTCTTATGGCTGCACCATCTTTAATGTATTTTTTAGGGTGTGCCCCCCAAGTCTTTGTCTGCTCCAGTCTCAGATGCATCAAACCCAAGAATGAAGGGTAGCGTAGGATCAGGATCAGGAAGGGTAACGCCAGCACAGGAGCTAAAACAAAGGCAGCAATGAGAGACTCAAAGGCTTTAATGGAATCCGGAGACCATATCTGTGGGTTGCCGTCCTTCCTGATCAGTCAGGGGTTTGACCAGAGAAGCGAAGTTACAAATACATTTCCGATAATAATTGGCAAAGCCAAGAAAACGTTGTAATGGATGTAGACCTACGGGTCGAGGCCACGGTAGAACTGCAGATAGTTTCTCTGGGTCCATCGAAAAACGGTCAGTAGAAATGACCTAACCCAGAAATTAAATCTGTTCACGGTGGAACTCGCACCTGTCCAACTTACAATACGGGTTATTATCTCTCAGCCTCTGGAGTACATGGGAGACATCTGTGTGGTGGCTCTCCAGGGATTTCGAATATATGAGAATATCCTTGAGATAAGCCACCACACATTGCTAGAACATATCTCGGAGCACATTGTTGATGAATTTCTAGAAAACTCCAGGAACGTTGCAGAGACCAATCGACATTATGAGGTATTCGTAATGTCCGGTCCTGGTATTAAACACAGTTTTCCATTCGTCGCCCTCCTTGATCCTCACAAGATTGCATGCCCCTCTCAAATCGAGCTTCGTGAAAACCGTAGCTCCCTTGAGGCGTTCAAATAATTCCGCAATCAATGGAATCGGATAAGCGTTCCTAATAATGATGCGATTGAGACCACTACAATCAATACAAGGTCTTAGTTCATCGCTCTTCTTTTTCACAAAGAAGAAGCCAGCACCAACAAGAGACGGGGATTTGCTGATGAACCCTCGAAAAAATGAATCGGCAACATAGTACTCCATGGCTTTATCCTCCGAGACAGAGAAAGGGTAAACCAGGCCACGAGGGGGTATGGAACCAGGTTGAAGGTTAATTGCACCTTCATACGAGGCAAACTACCGGCTTGACCTTTGTCAAAGACATCGCTAAATTCACGGTACTCCTTTGGCAAGGAGGGGACTGAAGAGGTGTACAGGACCTTAACCACTTTCTGAAAACATGTTTTACTGCATTGTGGCGACCAGGAAAGAACCTCAGCACGAAGCCAATCAAAAGAGGGGTTGTGCCTCTGTAACCAAGGATAACCAATGACCATCAGGTAATGGGGTGAGGAAATGACTTGAAATTGGATTATCTCATGGTGAAGAGCCCCTATGGCCATGGTCAATGGAGATGCTTCATGTCTGATGTCTCATGAGTCACATGGGCAGGCTGTAAAGGTCTCCCATCAAAAGCCTCAGTGGCAAGTGGAGTGGCACGAAGCTGCAGCGGAATCGAGTCCTTAGACACAAAGGCACCATCTATGAACAGGCCTCCAGCCCCAGAGTTGATTAGAGCCTGGGTCTCATGTATCAATGGAAGACCAAGAAAGGGTAACCGGAACTAGAGGCTTATCCTTCAGGATAACTGGGGAGGCAACAACACCACCTAAGGTCTGTCCCCTACTGGACCTCAGGTGCGGGTGTTTTCCGGACGGGTAGGACAAGACTTCAAAAAGTGACCTGCCTGGCCACAATAAAGGCACAATCTTTCCCTCCTACTAAAGGCCTTCTCATCCACAGAGAGATGTGTGAAGCCCAACTGCATGGGTTCTACTTCACTGGCGGACTTGGTACCGGGAGGCATGGGAGGTGAGGGAGGCAAGGCTGGGAATGCAAAGCTCGAAGCCAATTGTACAGGAGGTTTCTGCAAGCACTCATTAAAGGAACGTCTCTTTCGGAGTCTGGAGTCAATGAGAATGGCAAACATGATTAATTTCTCCAGATCTATAGGTATGTCTCAGGCTGCTATCTCATACTTGATGTTATCCGAGAGACCATGAGAAAAAGCAGCCACAAGGGCCTCATTGTTCCAAGCAACCTCTGCTGCCAGAGTACGGAATTAAATGGCGTAAAAGGTAATGAAGCCTACTTTGCTTCTGTTCATGGGGGCACGCCTGGGGCAGCATCTCAAACCTGGTTGAGAATCCCTCTGCATTGAACTGGATCTCCCCCAAATCACTGGGGAAGCAGAGTGGAAGCAGAGATATCTCTTACAGAGGTAATATTCAAGGCGGGTGTCGGCACAGAGACTGGAGCAGCAGCAGAGATGGCCTGCAACACAAGTTGTACCAGAACAGCCACAGTGGGAGGATCCAGGTGAGCCGTGCGACTCAGGAGCACCTGTAACCCCATGGAAAACTGATCCATGCAGTGATCCTGCTCATCCCATCTGGAAAAAATATTACCACTAGGTGGATTGACTGCATCTTCTAAATTCATGGCCTTCGCCTACTGTCAGGACCATGAATCAGACTGAGACAGAAATGCAGTAAAATCACACCTTTTAATGTAATGGTAAAAATGGTACAGATCAGTAAACGTGGTCAAAACACAAGCCAAAGGGGGTAATCAGACAAGCCAGTAATCAGGAAACCTGAGATCAGCGTAGTCAGAGGCAGAAGAACAGGATCAGGAACCAGAAGGGACGTCAGCAAAGTCTTTCACAGGAACACAGCAGAGAGTCTCCAGATATGTTTGACCAGGTGAAGGCAGGAAAGGAAAGAACAAAGCAGTTTAAATAGCCAGAAGGGGCTGGCTGTAGGTGGGACTGACGAGCAGGAAATGATAACCAGGTGAGCCATTGAGGGATGAAAGATTGCTGACAATTATCCGACAGCTGAGCAGCCCGAGCACAGAGAAGAGAGCTGCTAAGAGCCCAGCCCTGACAATCAGGAACCAGTCTGCCCATTCTCCTCCGATCTCTGACATCAACAAGGCATTTTCCTCCACACAACTGACGCTCACTGGATATTTTCTCTTTTTCCCACCATTCTCTGTAATCCCAACAACCATGCCCTGTTCAAAGTCACTTAACCACCTACCACCCACGCTATAGCGGAATGACGGTTACAGTGCGGGCCTTAATTGCCGGGAGGGTGTCAATAGACATCCTCCCTTGCATGAGCTGCCTGTGCACCCCCTGCGGGGCGTGAGAAGCGCGCTTTGTGATCACAGAGTCAATGCGACTCGGCTGATCACAGATCGGAGGAAGGGGCGATCCCGGCCCCTTACCATGTGATCAGCTGTCAGCCAATGACAAATGATCATGTGATCTAAACAGTAGATTGGTAATCGGGTTATTTTTTTCCTCACGCTGACAGCATGAGGGGAAAAAAAAGCCGATCACCAGCTTCTGACAGAACGACATCGGTCCCGAACAGTGAGAGGCACTGCTGCTATGCAGTGCCCACCAGTGCCACCTACCATTGCCCACCTGTGCCACCTATCAATGCCCACCAGTGGCACCTATCAGTGCACATCAGTGCTGCCAACCAGTGCCCATTAGTGCCTCACCATCAGTGCTGTCTATCAGTGCCACCCAACAGTGCCCTTCAGTCCCAGCCATTAGTGCCACCTATCAGTGTCCATCAGTGCCCCCCATCAGTGCCACCTCTCAGTGCCGCCTCATCAGTGCCCATCGGTGCATCCTATCAGTGCCCATCAGTGCCACCTCATCAGTGCCCATCAGTGCCGCCTCATCAGTGCCCATCAGTGCCGCCTCATCAGTGCCCATTAGTGCCGCCTCATCAGTGCCCATCAATAAAGGAGAAAAATTACCTGTGCTCAAAATTTTATAACAAACTATGAAACAGTTTTGTTTTTTTTTCAACATTTTCTGTCTTTTTTTGTTTTGTAGCAAAAAAAAAACCCAGTGGTGATTAAATACGACCAAAAGAAAGCTCTATTTGTCTAAAAAAAATGTCCTATGTGTACAGTGTTATATGACTGAGTAATTGTCATTCAAAGTGTGACAGCGCTGAAAGCTGAAAATGGTCCTGGGCAGGAGGGGGGTGAGAGTGCTGTGTAAGCAAGTGGTTAAATCCCCTTTTCTTCCCCATTCTGAGGCTCAGTTTGAACTTCAGCAAGTCGTCTTCACCACATCTAGATGACTAAATGCATTGAGTTGCTGCCATGTGATTGGCTGATTAGCAATTTGTGTTACTGAGCCATTGAACAGGTGTACCTAATAAAGTGTCCGGTGAGTGTGTGTACATTCCGGTATTACTTCAGCCGGTAGCACTGGGCGGAGAGTTCAGTTCCTGCTGGAACACAATCTTCTTCATGGAGATAACACGTTCTTTTTGGTTTTCTTTTTGCTTTGGAGTCTATGAACTGGTCCCAGTGGAGTCTATGATCTGGTCCCAGTGGAGTCTATGAACTGGTCCCAGTGGAGTCTATGATCTGGTCCCAGTGGAGTCTATGAACTGGTCCCAGTGGAGTCCATGAACTGGTCCCAGTGGAGTCTATGATCTGGTCCCAGTGGAGTCTATGAACTGGTCCCAGTGGTGTCTATAATCTGGCCCAGTGGAGTCTATGAACTGGTCCCAGTGGAGTCTATGATCTGGTCCCAGTGGAGTCTATGAACTGGTCCCAGTGGAGTCCATGAACTGGTCCCAGTGGAGTCTATGAACTGGTCCCAGTGGAGTCTATAATCTGGTCCCAGTGGAGTCTATGAACTGGTCCCAGTGGAGTCTATGATCTGGTCCCAGTGGAGTCAATGATCTGGTCCCAGTGGAGTCTATGAACTGGTCCCAGTGGAGTCTATGATCTGGTCCCAGTGGAGTCTATGAACTGGTCCCAGTGGAGTCTATGATCTGGTCCCAGTGGTGTCTATGATCTGGTCCCAGTGGAGTCTATGATCTGGTCCCAGTGGAGTCTATGAACTGGTCCCAGTGGAGTCTATGAACTGGTCCCAGTGGAGTCTATGATCTGGTCCCAGTGGAGTCTATGAACTGGTCCCAGTGGAGTCTATGATCTGTTCCCAGTGGAGTCTATGAACTGGTTCCAGTGGAGTCAATAATCTGGTCCCAGTGGAGTCTATGATCTGGTTCCAGTGGAGTCTATGATCTGGTCCCAGTGGAGTCTATGAACTGGTCCCAGTGGAGTCTATGAACTGGTCCCAGTGGAGTCTATGATCTGGTTCCAGTGGAGTCTATGATCTGGTCCCAGTGGAGTCTATGAACTGGTCCCAGTGGAGTCTATGAACTGGTCCCAGTGGAGTCTATGATCTGTTCCCAGTGGAGTCTATGAACTGGTCCCAGTGGAGTCTATGATCTGGTTCCAGTGGAGTCTATGATCTGGTCCCAGTGGAGTCTATGAACTGGTCCCAGTGGAGTCTATGAACTGGTCCCAGTGGAGTCTATGATCTGTTCCCAGTGGAGTCTATGAACTGGTCCCAGTAGAGTCTATGATCTGTTCCCAGTGGAGTCTATGAACTGGTTCCAGTGGAGTCTATGATCTGTTCCCAGTGGAGTCTATGAACTGGTTCCAGTGGAGTCTATGATCTGTTCCCAGTGGAGTCTATGAACTGGTTCCAGTGGAGTCTATGATCTGGTCCCAGTGGAGTCAGTCTTGCACAGGTGTACCGGCTCCTCCCCTTCAGTCTTGCACAGGTGTACCGGCTCCTCCCCTTCAGTCTTGCACAGGTGTACCGGCTCCTCCCCTTCAGTCTTGCACAGGTGTACCAGCTCCTCCCCTTCAGTCTTGCACAGGTGTACCGGCTCCTCCCCTTCAGTCTTGCACAGGTGTACCGGCTCCTCCCCTTCAGTCTTGCACAGGTGTAGAGGCTCCTCCCCTTCAGTCTTGCACAGGTGTACCAGCTCCTCCCCTTCAGTCTTGCACAGGTGTACTGGCTCCTCCCCTTCAGTCTTGCACAGGTGTACCGGCTCCTCCCCTTCAGTCTTGCACAGGTGTATCGGTTCCTCACCTTCAGTCTTGCACAGGTGTACCGGCTCCTCCCCTTTAGTCTTGCACAGGTGTACCGGCTCCTCCCCTTCAGTCTTGCACAGGTGTACCGGCTCCTCCCCTTCAGTCTTGCACAGGTGTAGAGGCTCCTCCCCTTCAGTCTTGCACAGGTGTACCAGCTCCTCCCCTTCAGTCTTGCACAGGTGTACTGGCTCCTCCCCTTCAGTCTTGCACAGGTGTACCGGCTCCTCCCCTTCAGTCTTGCACAGGTGTATCGGTTCCTCACCTTCAGTCTTGCACAGGTGTACCGGCTCCTCCCCTTCAGTCTTGCACAGGTGTACCGGCTCCTCCCCTTCAGTCTTGCACAGGTGTACCGGCTCCTCCCCTTCAGTCTTGCAAAAGTGTACTGGCTCCTCCCCTTCAGTCTTGCAAAGGTGTACCGGCTCCTCCCCTTCAGTCTTGCACAGGTGCAGAGGCTCCTCCCCTTCAGTCTTGCACAGGTGTACCGGCTCCTCCCCTTCAGTCTTGCACAGGTGTACCGGCTCCTCCCCTTCAGTCTTGCACAGGTGTAGAGGCTCCTCCCCTTCAGTCTTGCACAGGTGCACCAGCTCCTCCCCTTCAGTCTTGCACAGGTGTACTGGCTCCTCCCCTTCAGTCTTGCACAGGTGTACCGGCTCCTCCCCTTCAGTCTTGCACAGGTGTAACGGCTCCTCCCCTTCAGTCTTGCACAGGTGTACCGGCTCCTCCCCTTCAGTCTTGCACAGGTGTAGAGGCTCCTCCCCTTCAGTCTTGCACAGGTGTAGAGGCTCCTCCCCTTCAGTCTTGCACAGGTGTACCGGCTCCTCCCCTTCAGTCTTGCACAGGTGTAGAGGCTCCTCCCCTTCAGTCTTGCACAGGTGTACCGGCTCCTCCCCTTCAGTCTTGCACAGGTGTAGAGGCTCCTCCCCTTCAATCTTGCACAGGTGTACCGGCTCCTGCTCTTCAATCTTGCACAGGTGTACCGGCTCCTCCCCTTCAGTCTTGCACAGGTGTAGAGGCTCCTCCCCTTCAGTCTTGCACAGGTGTACGGCTCCTCCCCTTCAGTCTTGCACAGGTGTACCGGCTCCTCCCCTTCAGTCTTGCACAGGTGTACCGGCTCCTCCCCTTCAGTCTTGCACAGGTGTACCGGCTCCTCCCCTTCAGTCTTGCACAGGTGTACCGGCTCCTCCCCTTCAGTCTTGCACAGGTGTACTGACTCCTCCCCTTCAGTCTTGCACAGGTGTACTGGCTCCTCCCCTTCAGTCTTGCACAGGTGTACCGGCTCCTCCCCTTCAGTCTTGCACAGGTGTACCGGCTCCTCCCCTTCAGTCTTGCACAGGTGTACTGGCTCCTCCCCTTCAGTCTTGCACAGGTGTACCGGCTCCTCCCCTTCAGTCTTGCACAGGTGTACTGGCTCCTCCTCTTCAGTCTTGCACAGGTGTAACGGCTCCTCCCCTTCAGTCTTGCACAGGTGTACCGGCTCCTCCCCTTCAGTCTTGCACAGGTGTACTGACTCCTCCCCTTCAGTCTTGCACAGGTGTACTGACTCCTCCCCTTCAGTCTTGCACAGGTGTACTGGCTCCTCCCCTTCAGTCTTGCACAGGTGTACCGGCTCCTCCCCCTTCAGTCTTGCACAAGTGCACCGGCTCCTCCCCTTCAGTTTTTCACAGGTGTATCGGCTCCTCCCCTTCAGTCTTGCACAGGTGTAACGGCTCCTCCCCTTCAGTCTTGCACAGGTGTAACGGCTCCTCCCCTTCAGTCTTGCACAGGTGTCCTAGCTCCTCCTCTTCAGTCTTGCACAGGTGTACCAGCTCCTCCTCTTCAGTCTCGCACAGGTGTACTGGCTCCTCCCCTTCAGTCTTGCACAGGTGTACCGGCTCCTCCCCTTCAGTCTTGCACAGGTGTACCGGCTCCTCCCCCTGGACTGAAATGTCTTCCTCTGATGTCTCTGCACACTGTGAGCTTCTCACCATGTGCATTAGAAGACAGAGCCCCGCCTCATTTCCTGGCTAGAGGACGTCCATCATCATCTAGTCCTTTCTTATCCAGCCTGACTGTCTCTGGCCCCGCCCCCTTTCATTCATTGGATTTCAGTTCTTTCAGTCTTGGAGGCTCAGCAGCCCATGTGGGTGTTACTTATGCAAATTATGCTTGCCTAGAAACGCCCACTCCTCCAGACTGACACCCACCCATCAAGGCAGTTTGATTTTTGCATAACTCCTCCCACTGCTTACATCAGGGCTGAGGACTTGGGGGAGGAGTACTGAGCCGGGTGCTGGGATGTTATCAGGAAGCTATGTACAGCCCCCCCCGCTGGCCCCTCCCACCAGCCATGATCTGCCTGCATTGCATAGAGAAGCACAGAGACCCAGTGATGGATATTTAAAGGTTTTATTTAAAACTGTAATGGGGGGGAGGGGGACCCAGGAAAGATAAATCTAATCAGATTACTTTCATGCCCATAAATGTGTCTATTGATGGAAGTGACGATGTCAGCGCAAAGCTACAGATCCGCTCAAAGCTATAAAAAGGTAAAGTCAGCCGGTGAGGGGAGAACTCTATCAGACGGCAGTAAAAACCCAACAGGGGTCCTAATCCTCCCCTCCCCCACTCCCCCTAGAACTGATAGAAAGTCCCGGATCTCACTTTATAGTATGAAGATTTCTCATCGAACAAATAATTCTCCTAGGTGAGCCCCTGAGGAACGCCATTGGTGGGCGATGAAGTGCCCCTCCCCCCCCATACTGGGAACGATCGGCCTTTTCCGTGATAAATGATTTCCACGAGAAGGAGAAATAATGGCGCCCCCCTCCCCTCCCCCCCGGAAGGGATTAGCGCTCTGCGAAGATTTACGGGGAATCGCGGCCAAATTTGTTGATGGGAAGATTAAAAACAGTTTCACGTAATTGGAAAGAGGGATTAGGCGCGGAGGCCTCTGGCTGGCATGGCGCGGCGGGTTGCCATGGCGATGGGCGTACGACTCGCTTATGTTTTTCCTAACACTCCCCCCCCCCCCCCGGCGGTGACACCGTTCCAGGAAGAGTCTTTTATTTTTTCTTCAATTTTAAATTCCAAAATATTTTGGGAGATTTTATTTCCTCTTTTCGGGGTGACAGAGGCGGCTGGCGGGACGCAACGCACAGAACGCCAACTCACCTCTGGGAGGCGGGATTATATAACAGGCCCCTCCCCACTCCGTCCATCACAGTCAGCTGATCTATCAGAAGTGGGAACCAATCCTCTCACTTCCTGTTTTGGCGATGAGACAGGAAGTGAAGATAAATCTCCCCAATGGGGACACAGATGGCAGACGTCCCTGATTGGATTCAAAAAGAAGATTTACCTTCAGTTGTCACATTTATTTATTATTTTTTGTTATCCTATTTTCATCTTTTTTTTCATTCTGTGTTCCTCCCCTGTACTGCTGATCTCCTGCAGCCTCTTTCCTGCCACTTCCTGTCTCCATACACTCCAGTGATGGCTGCCTGGCGGGTTTCCTGATGGTGACACCGGTGGACCATGTCTGGGTATTATGTGTGATAAAATGACTATCTGTAGTCTCCATGGGGAGCCCATGTGACGGGGTGACAACAGAGGAGCAGAAATGAGACAGAGAGCAGAGCGTTGTCACCTTATAACAGGAAGTGCCTGAGCGAGGACCTGCATGGCAGGATCAACAGGGATCAGTGTAACAAAAGCTGCAGATTTAAAGAGACTGAACATTTCTTTTTAACATAATAATAATGAAAAAATAAATCAATAATGGGAATAATAATGATCATAATAATATTAATCTTAATAACCATAATATCAGTAATAAGTATGATGACAATAATAATAATAATAAAAACTACAATAATAATAAGAAAAATATTAATGATAATAAAAACTACAATAATAATAATAACAATATTAATGATAATAATAAAAATAATAATAATAATAAAAAATACAATAATAATAAAAACAATAGATATATATATATAATAAATATATAATAAAATAAAAAGATACAATATAAGAAAAAAAC
Organism: Lithobates clamitans; assembly: GCA_037952925.1. Taxonomy (NCBI): domain Eukaryota; kingdom Metazoa; phylum Chordata; class Amphibia; order Anura; family Ranidae; genus Lithobates; species Lithobates clamitans. Next base: position 64,156 of record JBBGZY010003189.1, read on the forward strand.
AAAAAGATACAGTAATATATTTATATATATTATATAATATACTATAATATATATAGAAATAATAATAATGATAGTATTAATAATAACAATAATAACGATGATAATAATATTAATAATAAAAATAAAAATGATAATAATAATACTAATAATTACGATGACAATTATAATAATAACGATGATAATAATATTATTATTAATAATAATAATAAAAATGGTAAAAATAATACCAATAATTATTATGATGATAATAATAATAATAATAACAATAGTAATACTAACTACAATAATAAGAAGAACAATATTATTATTAATAATAATAATAACAACAATAATAATAATGTCCATATCTGGGTAATTTGTGTTAAAATGACCATTTGTAGTCTCCATGGGGAGCCCATGTGACAGGGTGACAACAGAGGAGGACAAATGAGACAGAGAGCAGAGCGTTGTCACCTTATAACAGGAAGTGGCTGTGCGAGGACCTTCATGGCAGGATCAACAGGGATCATTTTAACAAAAGCTGCAGATTTAAAGAGACTGAAATTTTATTTTTAATATAATTGTAAAAATAATAATGAGAATAATAATATTAATGATAATAATAATAATAGCGATTATAATGATAACGAGAATAATAATAATAAACATGATAATAATTAACAATGATGATAATATTTATAATGAGAATAATAATAACTACAATAATAAAAATAATAACAAGAATAATAAAAATGACGATGATGATAATATTAATAAACACAATATTACTGATAACAATAATAAAAATATAGAAGACTTTTCATGGCCCTCACACACTACATATAACCATTATAAAAAAATGTTACAAATACAAACATCATCTAATTAGATTTATTTCATACTCGGATTTTAATTCACTGTATTACACTCGGTTGTTTTTGTATTTTTTTGCACTCATTGAACAGATATAATAAATCTTTTTCATTTTTTATTTTACAGATCAAAAGGAAACAAATAAGAGGTGGCGGTTCGGGTTTACAGACAGCTAAAGCAGTACAGTGGTGTCACCTCTCTGGGCCTGCTGATTGGTCAGTGGGCGTCACACCAGAACACTCCGCTCTGGTCACTCCGATGTCTCCTCCTGTCAGCATGTTCCTTGTGCATGCACCACTGCTGCCCCTCTCCCAGTCTGAGTGCTGCTGTGCCGGACATGACGGGGGCTGATCTCAGGACACATTCAGGAACGGGGACAACGAGTCTCCTCTGCTTGTAGGAGAGTTTCTCTGGCAGTTCTTTCTTGGAGTTTTGAGGGACAGAGATATAAGAAATGTCACCCCCCCCCCCTCCCCCATCAGAAATATACCCGAGCGCAGTGTGTCCTTCCTGAGACCTGGAGTGATGAAATAGGGACTTGTGACAACCAATCAGATCGCAGCTTTCAGCATTTTGGAGCACAGTGAGGCCCCGAGTCCTGGAATAAAAGAGCGATCCTCAGAATTAGTCACACTTCCTTCTCATTATCATAAATGAATAAAAGACAATAGTCGGCCAGCTTGGCCCGCGCACATTGCGATATCCGCATTACTTCACCAACATTATGGTAATATGATTTGTTCGGCTTCGTAAATCTGCCACATTGTCATTCAGGAAACAAAAGGCCCCCCCTCCCCCCTCCCCCGCCTCCGCAACCCCAACTGTCATTGCAATTTAAAACGCCCATTACTTTGGCGGTGAAAGGACAAATAAGATCGGCGTGAACTCGCCCACCGCCAAGAGCCTCGCCGTAGCCGCGGACTACTGAATGACTGACAACAAAAAGTTCTGTGTTCCCACTTGGCCGGCCTCTCAGAATGTCTCCGGGAAAGACGCCGCCATCGAACGTTTGCATCCTAAATCAGTTTCTGCCGACAGCGCGATCCCATGAATGGGGAGATCTGTTGTGGCCCCTACAGACAAGGGGCCCAAATCCGGCCCCGATTGTTGGTTTTCAGAGCCGTTCTCCCGGGTAACCGGCAGATACAGGAAGTGTTTGTGGAGATTAACCCCCAGCATGGCGGCTCACCGTTACGGGATGATGAAATTGGATGAATCGCTGGGACTGTCAATCTCTCCATAGAAGGGAAAAAAACAAAACTCATTGTATGAGCTCCCGGCACAAACTGCCATTGTGACTCCCAACCGCCATCGTGACTCCCAACCGTCATTGTGACTCCCAACCGCCATCGTGACTCCCAACCGCCATCGTGACTCCCAACCGTCATCGTGACTCCCAACCGCCATCGTGACTCCCAACTGCCATTGTGACTCCCAACCGCCATCGTGACTCCCAACCGCCATCGTGACTCCCAACCGTCATCGTGACTCCCAACCGCCATTGTGACTCCCAACTGCCATTGTGACTCCCAACCGCCATCGTGACTCCCAACCGCCATCGTGACTCCCAACCGTCATCGTGACTCCCAACCGCCATTGTGACTCCCAACCGCCATCGTGACTCCCAACCGCCATCGTGACTCCCAACTGCCATTGTGACTCCCAACCGTCATAGTGACTCCCAACCCTCATTGTGACTCCCAACCGCCATTGTGACTCCCAACCGCCATCGTGACTCCCAACCGCCATCGTGACTCCCAACTGCCATCGTGACTCCCAACCGTCATTGTGACTCCCAACCGCCATTGTGACTACCAACCGCCATTGTGACTCCCAACCGCCATTGTGACTCCCAACTGCCATCATGACTCCCAACTGCCATTGTGACTTCCAACCGTCATTGTGACTCCCAACCGCCATCGTGACTCCCAACTGCCATTGTGACTCCCAACCGTCATTGTGACTCCCAACCGCCATCGTGACTCCCAACCGCCATCGTGACTCCCAACTGCCATTGTGACTCCCAACCGTCATTGTGACTCCCAACCGCCATTGTGACTACCAACCGCCATTGTGACTCCCAACCGCCATTGTGACTACCAACCGTCATTGTGACTCCCAACCGCCAATGTGACTCCCAACCGCCAATGTGTCTCCCAACCATCATTGTGACTCCCAACCGCCACCGTGACTACCAACTGCCATTGTGACTCCCAACCGCCATTGTGACTCCCAACCGCCATTGTGACTCCCAACTGCCATTGTGACTCCCAACCGCCATCGTGACTCCCAACCGTCATTGTGACTCCCAACCGCCATCGTGACTCCCAACCGCCATCGTGACTCCCAACCGTCATCGTGACTCCCAACCGCCATTGTGACTCCCAACCGCCATTGTGACTCCCAACCGCCATTGTGACTCCCAACCGCCATCGTGACTCCCAACCGCCATCGTGACTCCCAACCGTCATCGTGACTCCCAACCGCCATCGTGACTCCCAACCGCCATCGTGACTCCCAACTGCCATTGTGACTCCCAACCGTCATAGTGACTCCCAACCCTCATTGTGACTCCCAACCGCCATTGTGACTCCCAACCGCCATCGTGACTCCCAACCGCCATTGTGACTCCCAACTGCCATCGTGACTCCCAACCGTCATTGTGACTCCCAACCGCCATTGTGACTACCAACCGCCATTGTGACTCCCAACCGCCATTGTGACTCCCAACTGCCATCATGACTCCCAACTGCCATTGTGACTTCCAACCGTCATTGTGACTCCCAACCGCCATCGTGACTCCCAACTGCCATTGTGACTCCCAACCGTCATTGTGACTCCCAACCGCCATCGTGACTCCCAACCGCCATCGTGACTCCCAACTGCCATTGTGACTCCCAACCGTCATTGTGACTCCCAACCGCCATTGTGACTACCAACCGCCATTGTGACTCCCAACCGCCATTGTGACTACCAACCGTCATTGTGACTCCCAACCGCCAATGTGACTCCCAACCGCCAATGTGTCTCCCAACCATCATTGTGACTCCCAACCGCCACCGTGACTACCAACTGCCATTGTGACTCCCAACCGCCATTGTGACTCCCAACCGCCATTATGACTACCAACCGCCATTGTGACTCCCAACCACCATTGTGTCTCCCAACCGCCATTGTGACTCCCAACCACCATTGTGACTCCAAACCGCCATTGTGACTCCCAACCGCTGAGCTAATGCTTGACGGCTTCTGTATGCCGGATATTCATAGGAAGTCAATGCAATCCAAATATTCATCCACAATAACCAGGTTACCCAACTTCCTATCGCTGTGCAATCCTCCGCACCTCCCCCACTTACAGGGAACCTGTCATCCTTCTAATGTGTGAATGTCACATCTTTACACCACCACCAGGGGGCTCCAAACTTCTCAGCACGGGGGCTACATGGTATATTTTCCAAATGTTCATAGTCCCTATCAGAGTCTGCCTCATACAAATCAGTGCCCCCCTTACATCAGTGCCCCCTTACATCAACGCCCCCCTTACATCAGTGCCCCCTTACATCAACGCCCCCCTTACTTCAGTGCCCCCCTTACATCAACGCCCCCCTTACATCAGTGCCCCCCTTACATCAACGCCCCCTCTTATATCAGTGCCCCCTTACATCAGTGCCCCTCTTACATCAGTGCTCCCCTTACATCAGTGCCCCCTTACATCAGTTCCCCCCTTACATCAGTTCCCCCCTTACATCAGTGCCCCCGCTTACATCAGTGCCCCCTTACATCAGTTCCCTCCTTACATCAGTGCCCCCGCTTACATCAGTGCCCCCTTACATCAGTGCCCCCCTTACATCAGTGCCCCCCTTACATCAGTGCCCCCACTTACATCAGTGCCCCCTTACATCAGTGCCCCCGCTTACATCAGTGCCCCCTTACATCAGTGCCCCCGCTTACATCAGTGCCCCCTTACATCAGTGCCCCCACTTACATCAGTGCCCCCGCTTACATCAGTTCCCCCCCTTACATCAGTGCCCCTGCTTACATCAGTGCCCCCCTTACAGCAGTGCCCCCTTACATCAGTGCCCCCCTTACAGCAGTGCCCCCCTTACATCAGTGCCCCCGCTTACATCAGTGTGTTGTAATTGAACCGTCCCCTTTTATATTGTAAAGTGCTGTGCAAACTGTTGGTGTCATAAATCCTGTATAATAATAATAATAATAATATAAATCCTGTATAATAATAATAATAATAATATAAATCCTGTATAATAATACTAATCCTTACCTCAGAGTCTTTCCTCCCTTACAAATGTTTATTTTACAAAGTAACATTTATTGGTGATGACAGCTTCATAATAGAATATTGTCAGTTCATAATTTGAACCTAAAATTGTTGTGCTGTCCCTTTAAATAAAATGCTGATAGGTGAAAATAAAATAAGTCACAAATAAACACCCAAACAATAAGACCACTCCAGCCATCAGTGATATGAAATCCTCTGTGTAGATCAGAGGACTTCCGAAATGACCGTATGTAGCGACCAAGAACCCCACGAATGTTCAGCAGGGTCCAGGTATAACCTTCGGTTTCGCTCAGCCAGCGAACAAAGATAATGTAAAACTGCTACATTTATTTACTATGTAACAGAAAGGTACTCACATTGTAATACAATATGTCAGATACATCAAAGAAACGTACACACCACTACTTCTACTGGACATGATGATATTAGCACAAGTTCCACCCAATGCGTTCCGTCATAAGAGACGTTCTCAAAAGGGCGGTTTAAGCAGCTGGACCCTGCTGAACATTTGTATGGTTTTTAGTCACTACATATAGTTATTTTGGAAGTCCTCTGAGGTACATTGAGCGTTATAGACCTCTTATAACGTTCGGTCTCTTTGGTAAGCAGCTGAGGCTATTTCTGGTGGTGGAGTTCACAAGGTGCCACAGAAGATTTTTAGTATGACTTATGGCATGGAGTGGACTTTGTTATTTACATTTTCCAGTGTTTATATGTGGCTCATGTTATTTTCACATACGAGCATTTCATTTAAAGGGAGTTTATAATTGTAATAATCTGTAACCTGATGATTTTTTGAGACATTATTTGGTGAATTATTTTATTTTGCACTAAACAGAGTTTTTCAGATTTAAAAAATTGTCATCTCAGGTGCTCATGAATCAGTCAGTCGGCGGTGATATCGGTCGTTTTATTGTATGTTACATTTTGGTGAACATCGGTTTACTTCACTGACAATCAGGAGGATTTCTTTTCCATTGATCTCCGATACAAAGACGCTCCAGTGTGACCTCACAGAGCTGCGCCCGTCACCCGGCAGAGAGGTCCATACATGTCTGTGTTGCACAAGTCCTGGAGGTGGCTGTAGAAGTCTCGTGTCTTCCACTTACACAATGTTTGCTATGGTGATTATCGGAGAAATGGACACTTATTACCTTCCTGTGTTTGTTTTACTTTCGGATTATTTTTTAATGGTTCACTAAAGTTCACTTGGGTTGGTGTTCTGAGGTGCTCTCCTGGTGCTTAGCTGTTCTTTGGCTGCAGTGATAATTGTAATAATAATAAAACCGTCAACAGTTTTTGAAGAGAAGGTGTTTACTGAGAAAAAAAGGGGGAGAGCTACTAAGAGTATTACTAAAAGGTCGGACTTTATAGGCCAGGAAACAATGAAGAGATGACACAAAATATATTGTTCATCACGTTTATTGAAAAATACAAAGTATAAACATAAGATTCAAATATTAAAAACATGGTATCCATGCATATGTTACAGTTTGTACACTGAGGCCTTGTGCGTCTACGCGTTTCGCGGTTAGGCTTCTTCAGGACACGACCAAGGTTCAAAGGCGTAACAAGTAAGAGACAAAAGAACGAATCTCACTCGCTTAGATTGGAAAATGCTTAGAAGACCTATAATGGAAAGTGCAGGAATATGTAGAGCCCGAGTAGGCAAGAAAATTGTTTCCAAAACTATGAATAGTGAGTGAGTTTTAGGTGTTTGAATAGGGGCAGATGAGACCTTAAATCCAAAATGTAGGGAGCCTGCGAAGCAATAACATACAAGGTCCAATATACACACAGGAAATAAACCCTTAGTAGGACTGAGCAATGCTAATGGCGGATAAAGCCTAAACTAGTATGCTATACATTGAAGATAAGGCATACGGACGTGCCCCTGGGAGACAGCCATGTGCAGCACTCTACATATTCCTGCACTTTCCATTATAGGTCTTCTAAGCATTTTCCAATCTAAGAGAGTGAGATTCGTTCTTTTGTCTAATACTTGTTACGCCTTTGAACCTTGGTCGTTTCCTGAAGAAGCCTAACGGCGAAACGCGTAGATGCACAAGGGCTCACTGTACCAACTGTAACATATGCATGGATACCATGTTTTTAACCTCCGTTTGAATATTATGTTTATACTTTGTATTTTTCAATAAATGTGATGAACAATATATTTTGTGTCATCTCTCCATTGTTTCCTGGCCTATAAAGTCTGACCTTTTGGTAGTACTCTTAGTAGAACTCCCCCTTTTTTTCTCCCTAAATTTACGGACGTGGCAATTTAGTGCTTCTCTTTTTCAATTTAAGGTGTTTACCGAGACTCTGACGATCGACCGGTGTTCCGTCAATATTGGCAACTCGTCAGATTAGGTAACGGAAGTGACGTTCCGTCAGCCGCAAATGCGTTCCACCACTACCAGGTTTGCTCATCTGACAGAACAACTGAAGTCAGAAGAAAGCAGTGGACATCTTACTACACCCAGCTACGTCTTGAATTTCACAGTCATTTTAAGAACCAAACTTGGAATATGACTGACACCCAACATCTTTCCATAGGATATGGAACCCGGGTCATCAATAGAAGTAACCCCATGAAACTGCTCAGTACACAGCGGAGACACATAAAAAGAAGTATACCTATATTCCACATGTATAGTGTACTTCTCTACCTCCAGAGGCAGGTAGACACCCTCCAGTGGTCAGGAGGACTAACATTCCATCTCAGGGTCAGATCCTTGGCAGTAGTGGAGTGATGGGAACAGATGGGTGCCGGTCACTTTCCACAGCAAATATGGAGTTCATTGACTCCTGTGAGAGAGAGTTGGGGCTCCAGGCACCAATGAGGCGTAGGAGACTCTGGAAGAGGGACAAAAAGTCCTCACAGCCTCCACAGGTAGAGAACCTTAAACCGAACCTGGCATCCTGTAAATCTAGCTCCTGGCTGCAAAGTACTGGGCGGGCCAGCTACCGACTCCTGAAGACACTTCGCTTGTCAACTGACCAGCTTCCCCAGTCCACCACTTAGGATAAAGTTCCTCCATGGTGCCTCAATCCCCTTACTTATCACTCTAGGCTTCAAACCTAGGCCTAACCCTAACCCTTACCCTGACCTAATCCTAAACCCTACCCCTAGCCTGTTCTAACCTTAACCCTAGCCTGTCCCAACCCTAACCTAACCATAACCTTAACCTGTCCCAACCCTAACCTAACCATAACCTTAACCTGTCCCAACCCTAACCTAACCATAACCTTAACCTGTCCCAACCATAACCTTAACCTGTCCCATCTCTAACATTAGCCTGTCCCAACCCTAACCTAACCATAACCTTAGCCTGTCCCAACCCTAATTTTAACCTGTTTCTACCCTAACCTTAGCCTGTCCCAACCCTAACCTAACCATAACCTTAGCCTGTCCCAACCCTAATTTTAACCTGTTCCTACCCTAACCTTAGCCTGTCCCAACCCTAATCTTAGCCTGTCCCACCCCTAAACTTAGCCTGTACCAACCATAACCTTAGCCTGTCCCAACCCTAACCTTAACCTGCCCCAACCCTAATCTTAGCCTGTCCCAACCCTAACCTTAGCCTGTTCCTACCCTAACCTTAGCCTGCCCCAACCCTAACCTTAGCCTGTCCCAACCCTAACCTTAGCCTGTCCCAACCCTAACCTTAGCCTGTCCCAACCCTAACCTAACCATAACCTTAGCCTGTCCCAACCCTAACTTTACCCTGTTCCTACCTTAACCTTAGCCTGTCCCAACCCTAACCTTAGCCTGTACCAACCATAACCTTAGCCTGTACCAACCATAACCTTAGCCTGTCCCAACCCTAATCTTAGCCTGTCCCATCCCTAACCTTAGCCTGTCCCAACCCTAACTTTAGCCTGTTCCTACCCTAACCTTAGCCTGTCCCAACCCAAACCTTAGCCTGTCCCAACCCTAACCTTAGCCTGTCCCATCCCTAACCTAACCATAACCTTAGCCTGTCCCATCCCTAACCTTAGCCTGTCCCAACCCTAACCTAACCCTAACCTTAGCCTGTCCCATCCCTAACCTTAGCCTGTCCCAACCCTAACCTAACCCTAACCTTAGCCTGTCCCATCCCTAACCTTAGCCTGTCCCAACCCTAACCTAACCATAACCTTAGCCTGTCCCAACCCTAACCTAACCCTAAGCTTAGCCTGTCCCATCCCTAACCTTAGCCTGTCCCAACCCTAACCTAACCATACCCTTAGCCTGTCCCATCCCTAACCTTAGCCTGTCCCAACCCTAACCTAACCATAACCTTAGCCTGTCCCAACCCTAACCTAACCATAACCTTAGCCTGTCCCAACCCTAACCTTAGCCTGTCCCAACCCTAACCTTAGCCTGTCCCATCCCTAACCTTAGCCTGTCCCAACCCTAACCTAACCATAACCTTAGCCTGTCCCAACCCTAACCTTAGCCTGTCCCAACCCTAACCTAACCATAACTGTAACCTGTCCCAGTCTCTGTCTAATGTGTTGATGTCTGATTTTCGTTCCCCCGTAGTCACGGATTGGCTGCTCATTGACGTGATTGGGATGAAATGGAACTGAACGCACTTTCTGGAATTGTGATGGGAAATGATGGAATTTATGATAACTGAGATGAACGAGTCGGATTAGACTGGTCACATGACCTTCCCCCGTCATACGCCGAGCCGGGAGTAACCGTAAGCAAACGTTTTCCTGGTGGGCAGATGATGTCATTAGATTAGTGTGTGCTCAGATCTGCGGGCGCTTCTCAATCCTCCATCACCTCATTTAATAGGAAGAAAATTCAATAAGGAAAACAACACAGGCTTCCCAGTAGAAAATATTCTAGCATTTAAAGGAGAACTCCGGACAAACAGCTAAACACACAGAAAAAATACATATAAGAAAGCTGCTATACCTGCCAAAGGATTTGGATCCCCTGTCCATCCAATACTGTGATTTACACAGCTCTGCTATGCAGCAAAGCCATGACTGGCAGGGGAGGAGACCTGCTTTTCTATGCTGCCGTTCAGTAACACATTTAGGTCTTGTCCCTCCCAACCTAAGACTGAATAGTGAAGGAGAAGCAGCAGACTGATGGGCTCATTTCACTGTCATTCTGCTCTCTCCTCCTATCAGCATGCTCCTTGACTAAAAGTCAAAAGTCAGAAGTTGTCTGGTACAAATCCTGTAGCTGCTGACATTTATTATAAGGACATTTACCTGCCCCTGGATCCAGCGATGTCCTCACCCGGGGCAATTCTTTAAATCAGCTTTGGGTGTAGGCACCGGCATCTTCACCAATGGAAAACGTCTTCCAACTAAGTCACGCTGCGCTTTATGATTGGGCCCTGTGATGTGTCCCAGAAGGCTGCGGGGAAAGGAGGGGAGCCAAACTTGTGGGGAGCAGGTACCTTTTAAATTCTGGTACCCTGTCAATCACCCCCCCAAAAAAGTGCCAAATGTAAATGGGGGGGGGAGAGGAGGAGGAAAAGTGGAACTTCCATTTTTGGGCAAAGTCCTGCTTTAACTCTAAACAGATCACCTGTGAAGGCTCTTAAAGCGCCCCCTATAGAGAAGTTTTAGGTACTGTAGGTGTTTGCGATTTCACGACTGTGAGCAAAGACTTAACATATTTGGTATCTATTTACTCGACACAACCCAATCTTTTATACTCTACCAATAAAGTGTGTAATATATTGTGTCTGTGTGCACCTAAAATCATGCATTCATTTATTAGTGTATCTTTATTGAAAATATGCTTTGATAACAAGCCTCACAAATATCATGCAACCTCTAAAATAGTAACTACAGCTCTTTTATTCTCCAAGGCCTCTGCTTTCAGAAAATATTTACTTTTAATGGGGGTTTTGCAGCAGGGCTCAACAAACCCCGAGTGCCAGGTCGCCATGTCGCCACCCTCCCCTCCCCGCTATGTACCCGGGGCTCTGCTTGCCTATCTGCAGACCTGGGACCGGCATAGTGGGTGCCTCCAGGTAGAGAGGGAGCGGGGGAGGGAGGAGAGGGGATACATGCCCGCTCCCCTCCCCTTCTTGTGTGACGTCTAGGTCTGGGCAAACGGTTCGGCCCGAGCATGAGTTTGGGCTAAACATTTGCCTGTTCGGCTATTCACTGAACACCCAAAGTTGCAGGGCTTTCATTGGGTGTTCGCCCCGATAAACACCCTGCAATGCACTGAGCACTGCACAGTGTATTCTGCGCCCTGGTTGGGCAAAGCTTTGCCCAATCAGGGCGCAGTGTACGCTGGTTGTTAAGCAGCGGGCCGGGAAGCCGACATTAACAACTGATGACTTGCTGAAAGCTAAACAATAAAAGAAAAAAGGTACCAGTAAAAAAAAAAATAAAGTAGAAAACGGTATGGGGTCCCCCCCAAAATCTATACCAGACCCTTATCTGTGCATGCAGCCCGGCAGGTCAGAAAAGGGGGAGGGGGGAGCGTGAACCATTTCAGGCCACATGCCCCAAAGCACCTTAGATTTGGGGGAGAACCGCATGCCAAAATCAAAAAAGAAAACAAAGGCATGCTCCCCCCCCCCCCAAAATTCATACCAGACCCTTATCTGTGCATGCAGCCCGGCAGGTCAGGAAAGGAGGGGAGGCGGCGAGCATGAACCATACCAGGCCACATGCCCCAAAGCACCTTATCCCCATGTTGATGGGGCAAGGGCCTCTTCCCCACAACCCTTGCCCGGTTTTTGTGGGTGTCTGCGGGGTGGGCCCCCAGATCCCGGCCCTCCGACACGTGAATGGGTATCGGGTAGATCGTACCCCTACCCATTCACCAAAAAGTGTCAAAAAGTGATAAACACAAGAGACAGTTTTTGACAAATCCTTTGTTAAAAAAGAAAAAAATAGTGTCCCTCAATGAAAATCCATCGTCAATCACTCCGGCCACTGCATTTCTTATATAAGGGGCGGGGCCATCTGGCAACGTCAACCAATGGCACCCCCCCTTTCTGATGTCACATGCCCAGCATGTACCAGTCCATAACATCAAAAAGGGAGCGGTGCCACCGGGATGACGTAGCCAGGTGGCCCCACCCCTTACCTATATATAAAATGCTGCATTCCTGGATAAGGGCCTGGTATGGACTGCGAGGGGCGGGGCCACATGCCGTTTTTTTCTTTATTTTTTCAATAGCCGGGTGCCAGCAATTGTAACCGCGAGTCATTTTAAATGGAAATTGACTCATTTGTTTTCTTTAGAAATGTCATTTTTGCTGCAGGTACATGGTACAGATGCACCACTTTACGGGCACAGTAAGGGGACCCCCATCAATATATTTAAAGGGGTTGTAAACCCTTGTGTTTTTTCATCCCATGCATTAAGGTGAAATAACACCTGGCAGTGACTGGCCCCCCAGCCCCCCCAGTTTTACTTACCGGAGCCCTGGAGTTTCCCACGGCGGAGACACGCTCTTCCTCTGTCCGGGGTTCTCGGCTCTTAATTGAATAGATTGATAGCAGCGCAGCCATTGACTCCCGCTGCTGTCAATCAAATCCAATGACGCAGCGCCGGGGGCGGGGCCGAGTCTGGCATTCTGCATCTATGGATGCAAATGCTAGACTCGGAAGTGCACCTGCAAGGTAACCCCCCCGGGAGAGCACTTCTAGGGGGTTGTACAATGCGTGGAGGAGCCACGAGAGCCACTGAGGGACCCCCATTATTGATATATGTCCCCCAGGGCAGTACCTGGACCCCCGGACCTCTTTTATGGCCAATTACTTGCATATAAGCCTTCAAATTGGGTACTTTTGACCTTTCCTGTGCAGCTCCCATAGACTTCAATGGGGTTCACTGTTTGGGTTGGAACATTTCGCAGCAGAACTCCCGAACAGGGGGGTGTTCAGCCCATCCCCAGTGACGTCACTTCCTGGTCCCCATTGATAGATTCCCCGCCCACCAAGAACCGGGAATGAATGTAATAGAGTGTGATGTGCATTACATTCAGTGCAGCACAGGGAAGATATTGGGAGACATTTTTAGACCCTGGATGTCTCATTAAGAGAACCTGTCATCAAAAAAAAATCATCACATAGAGGACGTTCTGTCCCATATGTGATGGGCCAGAAAAAAAAGTTAAGTAAAAAAATATTTTTTGGAATTGTATCAAATTAAAGTTATACCCAAGCACATAAAATCCCCCCCCAAAAAAAGAACTGAGGCCCCCCCATCCCCAGAAACATATAAAGGGTAAGGTACGTGGTGGGTCGCCTACACCTGAAACCATCGATTGCGATACATGCGTTACATATCGCTGCACACGCCAGAATGAGATCGATAATTCTATCACCAGACCTCCTCTGTAACGCTAAACTGATGACATATAGGGGGCTTTTAAAGCATCGTCTATGGGAAATATCGAGTACTGCCATGTTTACAAGTTTGACATGTTGGGTATCTATTCACTCGGTGCAACCTCGGCTTTTATGTTTTACCACAAAAATTGTGTAATTGGTTGCGTTTTTGTGCCCCCTAAAAAAATGTTTGGCGGTGATATAGTGTGACATAACAAATTGGAACTACTGCTATTTTATTCTCCAAGGGGTCTGCTTTCAGAAAATATACCTATCCCCCCCCCCCCCCGCCCCGTGTTTGGGGGGTTTTATGTCATCTTCAGGCCTAAAATGATTTTTTAAATGTGTGCAAAAAAAACGGTTCTGGCAGTGAAAGGGTTAACCACTACGGGCCCGCCGTTATCGTTATACGTCGGTACTTTGACGTAGAATACCGTTGTTATGGCAACAGATAACTTACTAAAACCCCGGTATTTTCTTCAATGCAGGCGGTCCTCTTTCAGATAAAAGTGGTCTCCGTGGCGGATTCGCTGCAAGATCACTTTTATCGGTGGCGGGAGAGGTGCCCACCTCCTTCCCGCCGCGCTCCGGTCGTCTCCGGTGTTGCTTACCGGAGCCGTCGGTAGTGGCGGAGACGATCCCATTCTTTCCCCTCAGTAGTATGGAGCAGAGTGAGGGAATGGTGGCCCCCCCGCTCGGCTCCATATCATTGGATGACGGAAGCGACGTTGAACGTCTCTTCCACCCAATGGTCTTAAAGGGGAATTTTTTATCTTTTTTTTAAAAGACATTTTTTTTTTTTTAATTATTGTTTTTAAGTGTAAATATGAGAAGTGGGGTCTTTTTGACCCCCCAGATCTCACATTAAAGAGGACCTGTCATACTTTTTTCTCTATTACAAGGGGTGTTTACATTCGTTGTAATAGGAATAAAAGTGGCCCCCAAAAAAATGTTTAAAAGGACAGCGTAAGAATAAAAAATAAAAAGTAAAATAAACAAGAAAAAAATAAATTTGAAAGCGCCCCTACCTGCTGTGCTCGTGCGCGGAATCGAACGCATACGTAAGTCGCGCCCGCATATGAAAACGGTGTTCAAACCACACATGTGAGGTATCGCCGCGATCGTTGGAGCGAGAACAATAATTCCAGCCCTAGACCTCCTCGGTAACTCTAAACTGGTAACCTGTAGAAATTTTTAAACTTCACCTATGGATATTTTTAAGGGTCAAAGTTTGTCGCTGTTCCACGAGCGGGCGCAGTTTTGAAGCATGACATGTTGGGTATCAATTTACTCGGCATTTCACAATATTAAAAAAAAAAATGGGCTAACTTTACTGTTGTTTCATTTTTTTCCCAAAAAATTTAACTTGTAAGACTGCTGCGCAAATACGGTGTGACCTAAAGTATTGCGACGACCGCCATTTTATTCTCTAGGGTGTCTGAAAAAAAAATGTATATAATGTTTGGGGGTTCTAAGTAATTTTCTAGCAAAAAAAAACCAAAAACTGATTTTAACTTGTAAGCACCAAATCTGAAAAATAGGAGGGGTCCTTAATTTAAAGGATGAGTTCACCTTCAGGAACGTGCGAAATCTTCTACCCGTGAGATTTGTTCATTAAACAATAAACTGGCTCTGGACTTTTTTAGCTCCGGATTTTTTTAGCTCCGGATTTTTTTAGCTCCGGATTTTTTTAGCTCCGGATTTTTTTTAGCTCCGGATTTTTTTAGCTCCGGACTTTTCTCAGCACATTTTTCACGCCCCGATTTACAATCATTTCTAGGGGGGATTTTATTACGTGTGCAAAAAAAAAAATGTAAAAACTTGTCCCGGTAGGTGAGGGGTTAATAGGAATGTATAGAAATGAATACAATGTATATAATGAGGATACACAGAGATATAGAAATGAATACAATGTATATAATGAGGATACACACAATCCTGTAATAACGATCGCTGAGCTGCGTTGATTTGCGTCTCTTGGTATCGGAGTTCCGGCTTTCTATCGATTCTGGGGAGATTTTTCTCTATAATATATAACGTCCCCCCTCCCCCCCCCCCCCATCTGTCTTCCATTATAATAGGTGAATGATCTGTAATAACAGATCCCGGGGAGCAGCCAGTCGCTCGTGCACACGATCGTTCTCCGTAGACTTCGATGTCCTTGTTTACCTCTTGGTCTGGCCCGGCCGTGGCTGCCAGGCAAGGGCGGCGTTTCCCTTTTAAGATGGCAGTGAATGAATGTGCGCGGCGTGCTCGGGGACTGAATCAGCAGGCAGAGGCATTGGGGGGGGGGTGAGGGGGGGGGGGGCATCAGCGGTTTTCCCACTCCACCTCCAGCGATGGAAATGAGAAGTGTGAGGACATGAATCACTGGGAACATGCTGGGGGGGGGGGACAGGAAGTGAGCGGAGGGGTCACTTTGGCACACGGTGTCCCCGGGAATCGGATTTCCATTCCTGACCGCTGACTGGCATCTTTACGCGCCGTTATCGATTTTATTTTTCGTGTTTCGCATTTCATTTATATGAGCGATCGGATTTCTCACCGCCGTCATTCCCGTCTGCTTCTCATTAGCGCCCGCGGTGATCGGGCCGGTGTACGAGGGGGGGCTATAATTAGAGGTGTGAGGGACCCGTGTGCGTCTAAGGGGGGGGGGGGGGGGGGTCACGCTGCGTTATTAGAAATGACTGGGATGACGGAGGAGGACGCGGGGCTGAGTCCTGTATTTTTTCTTCCCAGGTTCTCCCCTCCCCCATCATGGAATATATAAATAAAGCTTTCCATTTTCATTACATCATCACTGGGTCTCTGTGCTTCTCTATGCAATGCAGGCAGATCATGGCTGGTGGGAGGGGCCTTATTTTATACCCAGTGACATCATCACCGGGTCTCTGTACTTCTCTGTGCAATGCAGGCAGATCATGGCTGGTGGGAGGGGCTGGCAGGGGGCTGTATATAGCTTCCTGAAAACATCCCAGCCCCCGGCCTCAGTATTCCACCCCCGAGTCCTCAGCTCTGATGCAAGCAGTGGGAGGAGTTATGCAAATATCAAACTGCCTTGATGGGTGGGTGTCTGTCTGGAGGAGTGGGCGTTCCTAGGCAAGGCTGTATTTGCATAGGTAAAGCCCACATCTGAGTCTGAGCCTCCAGGATTGGAAGAACGGAATGAAATGAATGAAAGGGGCGGGCCTAAAGACAGTCAGGTTGTGGATAAAGGGTTAGATGATGCTGGATTTCCTCCACCCAGGAATGGAGGCGGGGCTCTATCGGACTGGCTGCAGCTTCTAATGCACATGGTGAGAAGCTCACAGTGTGCGGTGAAATCAGAGGAAGACATTTCAGTCTAGGGGGAGGAGCCGATACAACCTGTGCAAGACTGAAGGGGCGGGGCCAGAGGGAGGATTTATAGGACCTGCCTATCTAAACGGAAAACATTACATTGTATAGAAGAGTAACTAACCAATCACTAACATGGATGGGGGAGGTGTATTAAAAAAACCAAAAAAAACACACATAACTGTTCATTCATTGGACCTGCATGTCAGTTTTTGTTTTGTGCGAATCGGGCAAAATCGAATGTTCTTGGACTTTATTCTCTGTAATTCGAATGCCTTCATGTGGAAAATACAGCATTATGGCCACTAGATGGCACTGACTACCAGAGGAAATACGTGTGCTGTGCAGCTCCATCTAGTGGCCACAAGGTGGTATTTTCCACCATTCATACATTAGAATTGCAGAGAATATAGTCTGAGAACATTCCATTTCGTCCAATTTGCACAGAACAAATTTACATGCAGTTTGATGAACAGCAATGAACCCCTCGGGATGTTTTTATTACATTTTTTTATGTATTTTTTCATTGCTTTTATTTTTTTTTTTTGCATCTCAGTCCTGCTGATCTCCTGCAGCCTCTTTTAGCCACTTCCTGTTTACTCGCTGCACATGATTGTGACCGGCTACCTAAGAGGGACAACCATGACAACCATGACAACCATGGCAACCATGACAACCATGACAACCATGACAACCATGATAACCATGTACACACCGGATCAATGTGTGTCGGCACAGCCGCGTGTCGTCTCTCCTCATACATTCACAATTCATTGATTATTATGGAATTATTAATGTGAATCTTCCTTTGTTTGTATCAATACCTGATAATAGGAAATATCTTGTATTATATCTACAATGTATCATGTTCAAGAATTGATATCATTCATCTTATTGCCAAATCCCGTTTCTATGACGTGTTTTTACTATCAAAGAAAAACTGGCCCAAAATAGTAAAAAAAAATCATCTTTTTTAAATTTAGCTGTATATTTCTTTTTACTACCATAACATACCACCGAAAAAAAAACCCAAAATAAATTCTTCTGCTCGCGATGATCGCAGCGATACCACAAATGTGTATCCGTAGCACAGCCCAGAAACAATAGTGCGCATTTTGTTTTATTTCTTTTTTGTTTTTTGGTTTACCTAAAAAACACACTGACACTAACTGACACTTTTGATAATTTAAATTAAAAAAAAATTCTGTCCAAAATATACTGACCCTGACCTTTGACCCTAACTTGACCCGAACACTCACCCCGGCTCTGACCTCTATCAAACCCCGACCTAGGCATTTTACTTTATTATTTTTTTTTTTATTATTTATTTATTTAAAACATTTTATACAAACACTTTATTCTTTCTGCAAGAAAAGTCATAGATACATTGTATCCTTCTTCTCCATTCACAGAAAGAAAGAAAAACACAGGGGCGGGCTTCACAGTGACTAATCAATGTGATAGCCAATCAGAGGCTATCACTGTGATCAGGTGATCTGGAATCAGGAGATCCGGGTCCTGATCATTAGTACGGGGCCCGGGGCTCTTGGTGCCCCCCCCCACTCAATGAGAGAAACACATATATGCAGCTCCACGTAAAAAAAGCCGAGTGCTGTGAGGCTGCATATGTGTTACGTCGGCGCAAAGGGGTTAATATTATAGTTATTCAGGATATCTATTATTATTATTATTATTATTATACAGAAATATACTATTATTATTTTTATTATAATACAGAAATATACTATTATTATTATACAAGATACATAATATTATTATTATACAGAGTGCTGTGAGGCTGCATATATGTGTTACGTTGGCGCAAAGGGGTTAATATTACTGTTATTCAGGATATCTATTATTATTATTATTATTATTATACAGAAATTTACTATTATTATTATTTTTTGTATTATTATACAGAAATATACTATTATTATTATTTTTATTATTATACATAAATATACTGTTATTATTATTATTATTATTATTATTATTATTATTATTATTATAATACAGAAATATACTATTATTATTATTATTATTATAATACGGAGTTATACTATTATTATTATACAAGATACATAATATTATTATTATACAGGATTTTTATAGCACCAACAGTCAGCGTTCTGCTTATTATTATTATTATAATACAGAAATATACTATTATTTTTATTATTATTTTTATTATTATACAGAAATATACTGTTATTATTATTATTATTATTATTATTATTATTATTATACAGAAATATATTATTATTATTATTATTATTATTATACAGAAATATACTATTATTATTATTATACAGAATTATACTATTATTATTATTATTATTATTATTATTATTATTATTATAATACAGAAATATACTATTATTATTATTATTATTATAATACGGAGTTATACTATTATTATTATACAAGATACATAATATTATTATTATACAGGATTTTTATAGCACCAACAGTCAGCGTTCTGCTTATTATTATTATTATAATACAGAAATATACTATTATTTTTATTATTATTTTTATTATTATACAGAAATATACTGTTATTATTATTATTATTATTATTATTATTATTATTATACAGAAATATACTATTATTATTATTATTATTATTATTATTATTTTTATTATACAGAAATATACTATTATTATTATTATACAGAAATATACTATTATTATTATACAAGATACATAATATTATTATTATACAGGATTTTTATAGCACCAACAGTCAGCGTTCTGCTATAATTATATATTGTACGCAGACATTGTAACTTTTGACTTCACTGAAGAAATAAAATAATCTCCTGCGGTGTTTTCTTCCAGACATAAGAGCGGAATCTTCCTTCCACCTGGGTACACCTTCACCTGGCCGCCGCCCCCCTCATTATCATATTACCTGTTGTAGCGCGCTGTCAGCGCCTCGCTATGGGGGGGGGGGGGGGGGTGACTCACATCCCGGCACCGACTCATAATTATGTTCTAACATGGAAAAAGGAAAGCGGAATGCAATTTATTAGAAGACGTAGCGGTGCCCGTTGGCAGGCTGAGGAGCCGTCTGCCCCCCTTATATGGTTGGGGATTAGCGGCTGTGACTGCGCTGCACCCGGCCAATGTTTTCCCTAGAGAGCCGCCTGCAGGGAATGGTGTGATCACAGCGGGGAGGGGGGATCAGTCCTCTCTCATCTCCTCCAAATCCAAATATTCCATCTCACCAATCAGTAGATGTGACGGCTGCATTCGTTTTCTAACTGATGGTGATCCTGCCAGTAACACACTTCCTGTCCTGGGGTGACAGCGCATGCTCACTCCATTGTATCAGAAACATAGGACTCCGCCCCTTTTCTCTCCTTTCCAACAATGAGGAGTGCGGTTCTGTAGAGATCGCTGGGAAGGATGGAAGAGATAACAGTCATAGAACAAACGCCGGCAGTATTGTTTTTTTGCACTTATTGAATAGATATAATGTTATAATCTTTATATTATGTATGTTATAATCTTTTAATGGTTTATTTAGCAGACCAGAAGGGAGGAAATAAGAGAAGCTCATTATTATTATTATTATTATATAAAGGAAAAGTTTGGGACTTGGACCCGTTCATCTCCCCCCCTATATGTATAAAGAGTGGGGGGATGGGACTTTGAATGAGGAGTCAAGGCTAGTAAGCGGTCAGTATAGAAGGAATACATTTTATTCATCTACAGCCATAAATAACAGAACATAAAACAATAATGACATATGTGAGAGACATGGAGGAGCATACAAAGAATGTCGGAGCGCATTGTATGATAAGAGAACCCCTCCTCCACATCAAAGGATCACTTGGGACAAACGTATACCGGAGTTCACCGACACATAGTCCCGCCTCCTGGCCCAGCGCCTTTGATGACATCCTCCCATTGGTCCAGTGTTCTGTCTATCAGAGGCGCCGGGCCAGGAGGCGGGACTTTGTGAGCTCCGGGAACACCGGCAATTCAAATGAAAGCTGTTACAGCCGGTAATCCCCGCTCTCTGATGATCCGGCCGGCTCGCCTCTTCCTCTTCTCTCTCCTTCCCTGGCTGGGAGAACGGCTCCCATTCAACCCCGCCCACCTGCGGTCCTCGCCCCCCGCCCACCTGCGGTCCTCGCCCCCCTCCCCCCCCCCAGGCAGCCCCACACTCGTCAACATTCATTTCCCACTAATATGTATACAATGTATTATATAATGGATCCTGGATGCAGGGCTGAAAATTTCCAGTTACCCCACCCAACCCCTACCCTGCCCCGCCCCTACACACGCCCTCATAAATTATCTCATTTAATGACACTTAAATGTTTTATGCAGAATTAAGTAATAAAAATAAATATTAACAACAACTTTATCAGTGCTCATCAGTGCAGCCTCATCTGTGCCCATCAGCGCAGCCTCATCTGTGCCCATCAGTGCAGCCTCACCTGTTCTCATCAGTGCAGCCTCACCTGTTCCCATCAGTGCAGCCTCACTTGTTCCCATCAGTGCAGCCTCACTTGTTCCCATCAGTGCAGCCTTACCTGTGCTCATCAGTGCAGCCTCTTCAGTGCCCATCAGTGCAGCCTCACCTGTGCTCATCAGTGCAGCTTCATCAGTGCCCATCATAGCAGCCTCATCTGTGCTCATGAGTGCAGCTTCATCAGTGCCCATCATAGCAGCCTCACCTGTGCTCATCAGTGCCCATCAGTGCAGCCTCACCTGTGCTCATCAGTGCAGCCTCATCAGTGCCCATCAGTGCAGCCTCATCTGTGCTCATCAGTGCAGCCTCACCTGTGCTCATCAGTGCAGCCTCATCAGTGCCCATCAATGCAGCCTCACCTGTGCTCATCAGTGCAGCCTCATCAGTGCCCATCAGTGCAGCCTCATCTGTGCTCATCAGTGCAGCCTCATCAGTGCCCATCAGTGCAGCCTCACCTGTGCTCATCAGTGCAGCCTCATCAGTGCCCATCAGTGGAGCCTCACCTGTGCTCATCAGTGCAACCTCATCAGTGTCCATCAGTGCAGCCTCACCTGTGCTCATCAGTGCAGCCTCACCTGTGCTCATCAGTGCAGCCTCACCTGTGCTCATCAGTGCAGTCTCACCTGTGCTCATCAGTGCAGCTTCATCAGTGCCCATCATAGCAGCCTCACCTGTGCTCATCAATGCAACCTCACCTGTGCTCATCAGTGCAGCCTCATCAGTATGCATCAGTGCAGCCTCACCTGTGCTCATCAGTGCAACCTCATCAGTGCCCATCAGTGCAGCCTCACCTGCGCTCATCAGTGCAGCCTCACCAGTGCTCATCAGTGCAGCCTCATCAGTGCCCATCAGTGCAGCCTCATCAGTGCCCATCAGTGCAGCCTCATCAGTGCCCATCAGTGCAGCCTCATCAGTGCCCCTCAGTGCAGCCTCATCAGTGCCCATCAGTGCAGCCTCACCTGTGCCCATCAATGCTGCTTCACCTGTACAGGGGAAGAGAGTAGAGGAAGAGGATTGCTGGTCGGATCATCAGAGAGCGGGGAACATCGATGTAACAACTTTCATTTAAATTGCTGAGTGTTCTCCGCACTCGCTGTCACATACAGCCCCGCCTCCTGGCCCGGGTACTTTGATATACGTCACATGTTCTGTGATTGGACGGGTGTTCAGTCTATCAAAGTACCCGGGCCAGGAGGCGGGGCTGTATGTGACAGCGAGTGCGGAGAACACTCAGCAATTTAAATGAAAGTTGTTACATCGATGTTCCCCGCTCTCTGATGATCCGGCCGGCTCTCTCTTCCCCTGGGTCAATCAATGCCGCTTCCCCACTGGGAGAACAGCTCCCTTTCAACCCCACCTTCCGCCCGGTGCTCAGCCACCCTCCCCCCTAGTCCCAGGCAGCCTACGAGCGCCAGCCATCATTTTCCACTCACAAAATACGAGTAGGCGAGTGGAAAATTTGAGGTCTGACGTATGTATACAATGTATTATATAATGGATCCTGTATGTACCCCAATACCAAAAGTGAGGTCTGTTTTTCAGCATACGGTACTGGCAAACTTCATATCATTGAAGGAAGGATGAATGGTGATAAAAATCTTCCGCCATCTACCCAGGATGATGAAGATAAAACAACGGCGGACATCGCAGGAGGACATCTCAGGAGGACATCTCAGGAGGACATCTCAGGAGGACATCCCAGGAGGACATCCCAGGAGGACATCTCAGGAGGACATCTCAGGAGGACGGCTCAGGAGGACGGCTCAGGAGGACGGCTCAGGAGGACATCTCAGGAGGACAGCTCAGGAGGACATCCCAGGGGGACATCTCAGGAGGACATCCCAGGAGGACATCTCAGGAGGACATCCCAGGAGGACAGCTCAGGAGGACATCTCAGGAGGACATCTCAGGAGGACAGCTCAGGAGGACATCTCAGGAGGACAGCTCAGGAGGACAGCTCAGGCGACATCTCAGGAGGACATCTCAGGAAGACAGCTCAGGAAGACAGCTCAGGAAGACAGCTCAGGAGGACATCCCAGGAGGACATCCCAGGAGGACATCCCAGGAGGACATTTCAGGAGGACATCCCAGGAGGACATCCCAGGAGGACATCCCAGGAGGACAGCTCAGGAGGACATCTCAGGAGGACATCCCAGGAGGACATCCCAGGAGGACAGCTCAGGAGGACATCTCAGGAGGACATCCCAGGAGGACATCTCAGGAGGACATCTCAGGAGGACATCCCAGGAGGACATTTCAGGAGGACATCCCAGGAGGACATCCCAGGAGGACATCCCAGGAGGACATCTCAGGAGGACAGCTCAGGAGGACATCCCAGGAGGACATCTCAGGAGGACATCTCAGGAGGACAGCTCAGGAGGACATCTCAGGAGGACATCTCAGGAGGACAGCTCAGGAGGACATCTCAGGAGGACAATGATCCCAAACACAAAGCCAAGGAGAAAGAAAATAAAGCTGCTAGAATGGCCCAGCCAATCACATGACTTGTATCCAAAAGAAAATCTATGGAAAATACTAAAGATCAGAGTTCATAGAAGAGGCCCACAGAACCTTCAAGATCTGAAGACTGTTTGTGTGGAAGAATGGTCCAAAATCACACCTGATCAACGCATGCGACTCGTTCCTCCATACAGGAGGCGTCTTGAAGCCGTCATTACCAACAAAGGATTTTGTACCAAATATTAAATACATTTCAGTTTGGGGGTTCAATACTTTTTCCTGTGTCCTTCCATTTTATTACACAGAACTTCATTTCTGAACGGATTTGTTTTGGTGTCTTTGTATGTATGGATTGGATGAATTGTTACCGACATGTGGGGATCATTTCATGTCAATATCACCTTTACCAATAGATTTACCTAGAGAAATGGTGACGTCTTCAATACTTATATTACCCGATGTATATCCCATAGTGTGTGGTCTCTATAACTTCCCTACAGATAAATAATATTCACTGATTTGGGGGATTTTCACCAAAGAAATGGAGCAGAATATATTTTGGCCGAAATTTAGGAAGAAAGATTATTTATCTCCAAAATTTTATTACAGAAGCTTAGAAAAATTTGGGGGTTTTTTCACATTATTCAGGTTTTTTATGTTTATAGGTGTGAAGGGGTTAAATACCACCAAAAGAAACCTCTATTTGTGTAAAAAAAATATATAAATGTAATTTGGGTACATCGTTGCATGACCGCGCAATTACCAGTTAAAGTAGCGCAGTGCTGAATAGTAAAAACATGCCCTGGTCATGGAGGGGGTAAAACCTTCCCGGAGGTGAAGTGGTTAAAGACGATATCAGGTGTTTATTATATTCTGAAGTATTTTACCTGAATTGAACGTTCGAGTTTCGCACCCAATGACATCATCGGCGTTTTCAGAGCTGGGCTTGTATCTTCCTGCCCCGTGATACACTAATGACTAAACCCGGCTTTTTATAACTTCAATGTTTTTTTATAGAAATACAAGGCGTGTTCCGTAGATTTGCAGCTGATGAATTTGGGGCATTTTCTGATTCATTCCAGGAATATTCCGAGCGAAACGAAGCGGCGGAAGTTGGAGAAATTTCATGTCAAGCCTTCGGGATAAAAGGATCAAATGGCAACAAGTACATTCAAGTTTAATGTGATGCAGCCCACTATTTCCAGACATGTCGGCTAATGGCAAATGACGGCTATTTTTACTCACCGGAGAAAATCATTCAAATATTGAGATAATGGTGAGATCCGGGGGGCGGAGCCAGATGACACACCCACAAATCACCACTTCATACTAAACAAATCAAAGGCGCAATGACTGTATTCTATAATGACTGTATTCTATAATGACTGTATTCTATAATGACTGCATTCTATAATGACTGTATTCTATAATGTCTGTATTCTATAATGACTGTATTCTATAATGTCTGTATTCTATAATGACTGTATTGTATAATGACTGTATTCTATAATGTCTGTATTCTATAATGACTGTATTCTATAATGTCTGTATTCTATAATGACTGTATTCTATAATGACTGTATTCTATAATGACTGTATTCTATAATGTCTGTATTCTATAATGACTGTATTCTATAATGTCTGTATTCTATAATGACTGTATTCTATAATGTCTGTATTCTATAATGTCTGTATTCTATAATGACTGTATTCTATAATGACTGTATTCTATAATGAATGTATTCTATAATGACTGTATTCTATAATGTCTGTATTCTATAATGACTGTATTCTATAATGTCTGTATTCTATAATGACTGTATTCTATAATGTCTGTATTCTATAATGACTGTATTCTATAATGTCTGTATTCTATAATGACTGTATTGTATATTGTCTGTATTCTATAATGTCTTTATTCTATAATGACTGTATTGTATAATGACTGTATTCTATAATGACTGTATTCTATAATGACTGTATTCTATAATGTCTGTATTCTATAATGACTGTATTCTATAATGTCTGTATTCTATAATGACTGTATTCTATAATGTCTGTATTCTATAATGAATGTATTCTATAATGACTGTATTCTATAATGTCTGTATTCTATAATGTCTGTATTCTATAATGACTGTATTCTATAATGACTGTATTCTATAATGAATGTATTCTATAATGACTGTATTCTATAATGTCTGTATTCTATAATGTCTGTATTGTATAATGACTGTATTCTATAATGTCTGTATTGTATATTGTCTGTATTCTACAATGTCTGTATTCTATAATGACTGTATTCTATAATGTCTGTATTGTATAATGTCTGTATTCTATAATGACTGTATTGTATAATGTCTGTATTCTATAATGTCTGTATTCTATGATGACTGTATTCTATAATGAATGTATTCTATAATGACTGTATTCTATAATGTCTGTATTCTATAATGTCTGTATTGTATAATGACTGTATTCTATAATGTCTGTATTGTATATTGTCTGTATTCTATAATGTCTGTATTCTATAATGACTGTATTCTATAATGTCTGTATTGTATAATGTCTGTATTCTATAATGACTGTATTGTATAATGTCTGTATTCTATAATGTCTGTATTCTATGATGACTGTATTCTATAATGAATGTATTCTATAATGAATGTATTGTATAATGTCTGTATTCTATAATGTCTGTATTCTATTAAGTCTGTATTCTATAATGACTGTATTGTATAATGACTGTATTCTATAATGTCTGTATTCTATAATGTCTGTATTCTATAATGAATGTATTGTATAATGTCTGTATTGTATAATGACTGTATTCTATAATGTCTGTATTCTATAATGACTGTATTGTATATTGTCTGTATTCTATAATGTCTTTATTCTATAATGGCTGTATTGTATAATGACTGTATTCTATAATGTCTGTATTCTATAATGTCTGTATTCTATAATGAATGTATTGTATAATGTCTGTATTCTATAATGACTGTATTCTATAATGTCTGTATTCTATCATGTCTGTATTCTATAATGACTGTATTCTATAATGAATGTATTGTATAATGTCTGTATTCTATAATGTCTGTATTCTATAATGACTGTATTCTATAATGAATGTAT
Source organism: Lithobates clamitans (assembly GCA_037952925.1). Lineage (NCBI taxonomy): Eukaryota > Metazoa > Chordata > Amphibia > Anura > Ranidae > Lithobates > Lithobates clamitans. The sequence continues at coordinate 91,047 of JBBGZY010003189.1, forward strand.
TCTATAATGTCTGTATTCTATAATGTCTGTATTCTATAATGATTGTATTCTATAATGTCTGTATTCTATAATGAATGTATTCTATAATGTCTGTATTCTATAATGTCTGTATTCTATAATGCCTGTATTGTATAATGTCTGTATTGTATAATGACTGTATTCTATAATGACTGTATTCTATAATGTCTGTATTCTATAATGTCTGTATTCTATAATGACTGTATTCTATAATGACTGTATTCTATAATGTCTGTATTCTATAATGACTGTATTCTATAATGACTGTATTCTATAATGAATGTATTCTATAATGTCTGTATTCTATAATGTCTGTATTCTATAATGAATGTATTCTATAATGTCTGTATTCTATAATGTCTGTAATCTATAATGACTGTATTCTATAATGTCTGTATTCTATAATGTCTGTATTCTATAATGTCTGTATTCTATAATGACTGTATTCTATAATGTCTGTATTCTATAATGTCTGTATTCTATAATGTCTGTATTCTATAATGACTATATTCTATAATGACTGTATTCTATAATGTCTGTATTCTATAATGAATGTATTGTATAATGTCTGTATTCTATAATGACTGTATTCTATGATGACTGTATTCTATAATGTCTGTATTCTATAATGTCTGTATTGTATAATGTCTGTATTCTATAATGTCTGTATTCTATAATGACTGTATTCTATAATGACTGTATTCTATAATATCTGTATTGTATAATGTCTGTATTCTATAATGTCTGTATTCTATAATGACTGTATTCTATAATGACTGTATTCTATAATGTCTGTATTCTATAATGATTGTATTCTATAATGTCTGTATTCTATAATGTCTGTATTCTATAATGAATGTATTCTATAATGTCTGTATTCTATAATGCCTGTATTGTATAATGTCTGTATTCTATAATGTCTGTATTCTATAATGAATGTATTCTATAATGTCTGTATTCTATAATGTCTGTATTCTATAATGCCTGTATTGTATAATGTCTGTATTGTATAATGACTGTATTCTATAATGACTGTATTCTATAATGAATGTATTCTATAATGTCTGTATTCTATAATGACTGTATTCTATAATGTCTGTATTCTATAACGACTGTATTCTATAATGTCTGTATTCTATAATGACTGTATTCTATAATGTCTGTATTCTATAATGTCTGTATTCTATAATGAATGTATTCTATAATGACTGTATTCTATAATGTCTGTATTCTATAATGACTGTATTGTATAATGTCTGTATTGTATAATGACTGTATTCTATAATGACTGTAATCTATAATGTCTGTATTCTATAATGTCTGTATTGTATAATGTCTGTATTCTATAATGTCTGTATTCTATAATGACTGTATTCTATAATCACTGTATTCTATAATGAATGTATTCTATAATGTCTGTATTCTATAATGTCTGTATTCTATAATGATTGTATTCTATAATGTCTGTATTCTATAATGAATGTATTCTATAATGTCTGTATTCTATAATGTCTGTATTCTATAATGATTGTATTCTATAATGTCTGTATTCTATAATGAATGTATTGTATAATGTCTGTATTGTATAATGACTGTATTCTATAATGACTGTAATCTATAATGTCTGTATTCTATAATGTCTGTATTGTATAATGTCTGTATTCTATAATACCTGTATTGTATAATGTCTGTATTCTATAATGTCTGTATTCTATAATGAATGTATTCTATAATGTCTGTATTCTATAATGTCTGTATTCTATAATGAATGTATTCTATAATGTCTGTATTCTATAATGTCTGTATTCTATAATGAATGTATTCTATAATGTCTGTATTCTATAATGTCTGTATTCTATAATACCTGTATTGTATAATGTCTGTATTCTATAATGTCTGTATTCTATAATGAATGTATTCTATAATGTCTGTATTCTATAATGTCTGTATTCTATAATGATTGTATTCTATAATGTCTGTATTCTATAATGAATGTATTCTATAATGTCTGTATTCTATAATGTCTGTATTCTATAATGATTGTATTCTATAATGTCTGTATTCTATAATGAATGTATTCTATAATGTCTGTATTCTATAATGTCTGTATTGTATAATGTCTGTATTCTATAATACCTGTATTGTATAATGTCTGTATTCTATAATGTCTGTATTCTATAATGAATGTATTCTATAATGTCTGTATTCTATAATGAATGTATTGTATAATGTCTGTATTCTATAATACCTGTATTGTATAATGTCTGTATTCTATAATGTCTGTATTCTATAATGACTGTATTCTATAATGTCTGTATTGTATAATGTCTGTATTCTATAATGTCTGTATTCTATAATGACTGTATTCTATAATGACTGTATTCTATAATGACTGTATTCTATAATGTCTGTATTGTATAATGTCTGTATTCTATAATGTCTGTATTCTATAATCACTGTATTCTATAATGAATGTATTCTATAATGTCTGTATTCTATAATGTCCGTATTCTATAATGATTGTATTCTATAATGTCTGTATTCTATAATGAATGTATTCTATAATGTCTGTATTCTATAATGTCTGTATTCTATAATGCCTGTATTGTATAATGTCTGTATTCTATAATGTCTGTATTCTATAATGAATGTATTCTATAATGTCTGTATTCTATAATGTCTGTATTCTATAATGCCTGTATTGTATAATGTCTGTATTGTATAATGACTGTATTCTATAATGAATGTATTCTATAATGTCTGTATTGTATAATGTCTGTATTCTATAATACCTGTATTGTATAATGTCTGTATTCTATAATGTCTGTATTCTATAATGCCTGTATTGTATAATGTCTGTATTCTATAATGAATGTATTCTATAATGTCTGTATTCTATAATGTCTGTATTCTATAATGACTGTATTGTATAATGTCTGTATTCTATAATGATTGTATTCTATAATGACTGTATTCTATAATGTCTGTATTCTATAATGACTGTATTCTATAATGCATGTATTCTATAATGACTGTATTCTATAATGTCTGTATTGTATAATGACTGTATTCTATAATTAACGTTTTACAATTCGGCACTGCGTCGCTTTAACTGGTAATTGCGCGGTCATGCAACGCTGTACCCAAACGAAATTTGCATCCTTTTTTCCCCACAAATAGAGCTTTCTTTTGATGGTATTTGATCGCCTCTGCGATTTTTATTTATTTGTGATATAAAACGGAAAAAAAATGAAAATTTTGAAAAAAAAAAAGATATTTTCTACTTTTTGGTGTAAAAAATCCAATGAACTCAATTGTAGTCATGTATTTAAGCCAAAATGTATTCGGCCACATGTCTTTGGTAAAAAAAAGTCAATAAGTGTATATTTATTGGTTTGCGCAAAAGTTATAGCGTCTACAAACTAGGGTACATTTTCTGGAATTTACACAGCTTTTAGTTTATGACTGCCTATGTCATTTCTTGAGGAGCTAAAATGGTAGGGCAGTACAAAACCCCTCCAAATGACCCCATTTTGGAAAGTAGACACCCCAAGGTAATTGCTGAGAGGCATGTTGAGCCCATTGAATATTTTATTTTCTTGTCACAAGTGATTGAAATATGACAAAAAAAAAATTACAGAAAGTTGTCACTAAATGATATATTGCTCACACAGGCCATGGTTATATGTGAAATTACACCCCAAAATACATTCTGTTGCTTCTCCTGAGTACGGGGATACCACATGTGTGGGACTTTTTGGGAGCCTAGCCGCGTACGGGACCCCGAAAACCAATCACCGCCTTCAGGATTTCTAAAGGTGTAAAAAGGTGATTCCACTCCTCACTGCCTATCACAGTTTCGGAGGCCATGGAATGCCCAGGTGGCACAAAATCCCCCCAAATGACCCCATTTTGGAAAGTAGACACCCCAAGCTATTTGCTGAGAGGTATAGTGAGTATTTTGCAGATCTCGCTTTTTGTCACAAAGTTTTGAAAATTAAAAAAGGGAGGTAAAAAAAAAAGTATTTTCTTTCTTCATTTTCAAAAACAAATGAGAGCTACAAAATACTCACCATGCCTCTCAGCAAATAGCTTGGGGTGTCTACTTTCCAAAATGGAGTAATTTGGGGGGGTTTTGTGCTATCTTGGCATTTTATGGCCTCCTTAACTGTAATAGGCAGTGAAGAGTGAAATCACCATTTTACGCCCTTAGAAATCCTGAAGGCGGTGCTTGGTTTTCGGGGTCCTGTATGCGGCTAGGCTCCCAAAAAGTCTCACACATGTGGTATCCCCGTACTCAGGAGAAGCAACAGAATGTATTTTGGGGTGTAATTCCACATATGCCCATGGCATGTTTGAGCAATATATCATCTAGTGACAACTTTGTGCAAAAAAAAAAAAGTTTGTCATTTTCCCGCAACTTGTGTCACAATATAAAATATTCCATGGACTCAACATGCCTCTCAGCAAATAGCTTGGGGTGTCTACTTTCCAAAATGGGGTCATTTGGGGGGTGTTTGAACTGTCCTGGCATTTTATGCACAACATTTAGAAGCTTATGTCACACATCACCCACTCTTCTAACCACTTGAAGACAAAGCCCTTTCTGACACTTATTGTTTACATGAAAAAATAATATTTTTTTTTTTGCTAGAAAATTACTTTGGGCATAAATTGTAATGTTCTTTTTTTCATGCAGCCCACAGGCTGCATGAAAAAAAGAGATTGATCTGTGGGTATGCCCACCATTAGAATACCTCCCTTCATCCACCCACTTCTAATGATGGACATACATGCACGATGCCCGATGTCTCCACCGAAGCTGGATCCCCGATGTGCCCGCCGCTGCCCAATCCCTACTGCTGCCCGATGTGCCCACCGGTGCCCAATCCCTACTGCTGCCCGATGTGCCCACGGCCTAGATGGGGTAAGTGCTGGTGGACCAGCAGATAGTGGGGGGGGTTTAAGGTGCCGTGGGGGGGAGGGGGTTGGGTGGTTGCCGCCCACCCAAACAAAAAATCACCAGCCGACACTGCTGCCCGGGCGCCCACTGCAGCGCACGAATAGCACGCTCTCTGATCGCTGATTACAGATCAAGACAAAGGGCCAATCACAGCAGCCCCCCCAACAGTGCCCACCAGTGCTGCCAATCAGTGCCCACCAGTGCTGCCAATCAGTGCCGCCTCATCAGTGCCCACTAGTGTCATCTCATCAGTGCCCATCTGTGAAGGAGAAAAATGTTACATTTTAAATTACAAATTTTATATACATTTTATAACAAACTATGAAAAGCGTTATTTTTTTTCAAAATTTTTGGTCTTTTTTCATTTGTTTAGCAAAAAATAAAAATCCCAGCAGTGATTAAATATCACCAAAAGAAATCTCTATTTGTGTGTGAAAAATGCAAAAAATGTAATTTTTATGTACAGCGTGGCATGACCGCGCAATTGTCATTCAAAGTGTGAGAGCACTGAAAGCTGAAAATTGGCCTGGGCAGGAGGGGGGGGGGGGGGGGATAGTGCTAAGTAGGCAAGGGGTTAAAAGAGAAAAAAACATCAGGATGGGTGGGATGGGAATTTAAAGTGTCAGTAAACCTTCATTATAGAAAACGATGAATAAATGGCGTATTTCATGCTGTTCATCTTCACTCATCACTATGAGATTCCTTTTCTGTATTCTGTAAAAATCCTGGATGATCCCTCTGCTCTCTATCGCCCCCTTCTGTCTATGTCCCCAGTTGGGATTTTGCAGCCGTGGTGGCAGCTCTGCACATGCTCAGTTTTCAGTGAGTTTCTATTCTGAGCAGCCCATGTGACTATAGAGTCACACATGTGAACTTATACACAAAGACAGGCCACTCCTCCCCGCCTGCTTACCAGCTAAACACAATGGGGGCGGGATATTACATGTAGATTGATGGAGGCTTCACCTCCTTCTTATTCTAAGACACAGACTGGAGGGGCGTGAAACAGCCTGTGACTGGCAGAAATCCGCCCACAACGTGTGATTGCCAATAAATAATAAAGATTTGATTTCAAATATACTGTATATTTGTATGACAATTTATAACAGTTTATTGCTATTATTTATATTTACTCTGTATTCAAAGGCTGTATTTTATTTTATTTTATTTTATTTTGTGGCTCTGTAACATGGAACATCATTTGGCATTGCTGGAAGATTGTTCAAAGCTGTGGAAACTGCAGTTCAATGTTTGTAAATGTAAAATAATGCACCTAGGGAAAAAGAATCCCCTGAGAGAGAACATGGGGGGTACAGTGTTAGCCTCCACTACAGAGGAAAAAGATTTGGGGTAGATCATCACTAGAGGGGTCACCGGCAGGAGGAAGGAGGTCCTGATTCCTCTATATAGATCTTTATATCACTAGAGGGATCACCAGCAGGAGGAAGGAGGTCCTGATTCCTCTATATAGATCTTTATATCACTAGAGGGGTCACCAGCAGGAGGAAGGAGGTCCCGATTCCTCTATATAGATCTTTATATCACTAGAGGGGTCACCAGCAGGAGGAAGGAGGTCCTGATTCCTCTATATAGATCTTTATATCACTAGAGGGGTCACCAGCGGGAGGTCCTGATTCCTCTATATAGATCTTTATATCACTAGAGGGGTCACCAGCATGAAGAAGGAGGTCCCGATTCCCCTATATAGATCTTTATATCACTAGAGGGATCACCAGCATGAAGAAGGAGGTCCCGATTCCCCTATATAGATCTTTATATCACTAGAGGGGTCACCAGTAGGAGGAAGGAGGTCCCGATTCCTCTATATAGATCTTTATATCACTAGAGGGGTCACCAGCGGGAGGTCCTGATTCCTCTATATAGATCTTTATATCACTAGAGGGGTCACCAGCATGAAGAAGGAGGTCCTGATTCCTCTATATAGATCTTTATATCACTAGAGGGATCACCAGCAGGAGGAAGGAGGTCCTGATTCCTCTATATAGATCTTTATATCACTAGAGGGGTCACCAGCGGAAGGAAGGAGGTCCTGATTCCTCTATATAGATCTTTATATCACTAGAGGGGTCACCAGCAGGAGGAAGGAGGTCCTGATTCCTCTATATAGATCTTTATATCACTAGAGGGATCACCAGCGGGAGGTCCTGATTCCTCTATATAGATCTTTATATCACTAGAGGAATCACCAGTAGGAGGAAGGAGGTCCTGATTCCTCTATATAGATCTTTATATCACTAGAGGGATCACCAGCAGGAGGAAGGAGGTCCTGATTCCTCTATATAGATCTTTATATCACTAGAGGGATCACCGGCAGGAGGAAGGGGGTCCTGATTCCTCTATATAGATCTTTATATCACTAGAGGGATCACCGGCAGGAGGAAGGAGGTCCTGATTCCTCTATATAGATCTTTATATCACTAGAGGGGTCACCAGCATGAAGAAGGAGGTCCTGATTCCTCTATATAGATCTTTATATCACTAGAGAGGTCACCGGCAGGAGGAAGGGGGTCCTGATTCCTCTATATAGATCTTTATATCACTAGAGGGGTCACCAGCAGGAGGAAGGAGGTCCTGATTCCTCTATATAGATCTTTATATCACTAGAGGGGTCACCAGCAGGAGGAAGGAGGTCCTGATTCCCAGCAGGAGGAAGGAGGTCCTGATTCCTCTATATAGATCTTTATATCACTAGAGAGGTCACCGGCAGGAGGAAGGAGGTCCTGATCCCTCTATATAGATCTTTATATCACTAGAGGGGTCACCAGCAGGAATAAGGAGGTCCTGATTCCTCTATATAGATCTTTAAATCACTAGAGGGATCACCAGCAGGAGGAAGGAGGTCCTGATTCCTCTATATAGATCTTTATATCACTAGAGGGGTCACCAGCAGGAGGAAGGAGGTCCTGATTCCTCTATATAGATCTTTATATCACTAGAGGGGTCACCAGCGGGAGGAAGGAGGTCCTGATTCCTCTATATAGATCTTTATATCATTAGAGGGGTCACCAGCGGGAGGAAGGAGGTCCCGATTCCTCTATATAGATCTTTATATCACTAGAGGGGTCACCAGCAGGAGGAAGGAGGTCCTGATTCCTCTATATAGATCTTTATATCACTAGAGGGGTCACCAGCAGGAGGAAGGAGGTCCTGATTCCTCTATATAGATCTTTATATCACTAGAGGGGTCACCAGCAGGAGGAAGGAGGTCCTGATTCCTCTATATAGATCTTTAGTCAGAGAAGGAGTTCAGAGACAGGTAACAAAAATAGTGAAAGATTTGGGGGATAAACATATCAGGAGAGACTTCAGGAACTTAATATGTACAGTCTGGAGGAAAGAAGGGAAAGGGGAGACGTGGCTGAAACCTTTAAATACATGAAGGAGGCGAATAGAATTCAGGAGGGCGGGATTTTCAATATGAAACCAAAATCAAGAACATGGGGGAAGTTCAGAACTAATCTTAGAAAGTGTTTTTTTACTGAAAGAGTAGTTGATAGTTGGAATGGACTTCAAGCAGAGGTAGTGGGACAGTCAACACTAAGAGCTTTCAAACATGCTTGGGACAAACGTAAAAAAGTTAAGGAAAAAAAAGAAAAAAAAAAAAAAAAAAGAAAACATGTATAAAGAAAAATTAAAAAACCCATACTTGATGGACCACTCAATAGAAACTATGGCTTGGCTCCTTGGCTCACGGCCATGAAAGCGGGACGTGTTTTTTTGAATGTGTACTTTGCTTGGTTTATCTGTGAGAAGGGGGCGTGCGTCACACAAGCGATTTCTCAGAACGGAGCTGCGGCCCCCGAGTAGGAAGACTCTGAAGGGGCGGCGGATACAAAAGCCTATTTCAGATGTTCCACCTGTTTAAACGGAGCCGGCCTGTGGGAGACGTATATAATTGGGCCATTGTCAGCCCACTCACTGCGGAGTTCATGCACTTCATCTAAGTGCAGCAAACATTTCTAATGTGCGGAACGCGGACTGCTCAGCAATCCATACAACTTCCTGAAGAATAGCCCATTCCCAACGGCACAACGGGGGGGGGGGGGCGGGGGGGGGGCTTTGGCATGGCCTGTAGGCTGTACAATTGTCTCTGGCACTAATCTGCTACACAATGAGGCTCTGGGAATGTGCTATAATATATCTCCGAAATGAATGGAAGTTTATTATTTTGTTCCAAGAACTTAGCGTCTGGGAGGCCATCTTGTGTAGGTGCCAATATACTGCCGAAAAACGAAAACTATTGAACCCGAGATCAAGCTGCGCAAAAAGTGTCTCCAAAAAAAAAAAAAAGTAGACAAAGAAACACACAGTTACACAGAGATAATCAATCTAAATGTTGTACTATCCATATAAGGTGCAGAAATTCATAAGAAATATCCAATCAAGTGAAGAATCCGTAAAAATCAAGAAATCATAAAAGTACATGAAATAAAGTTGATATTTGGTCCAGTGAAGTCCATCAGAAGAAGAGAAGTGCTGCAGAAAGTTCATTAATACTTATATGTGTTAGTAAAGTTCAATGCTCCATCGTGAATAAAGATTTCTACACACCCAAAAGTGTGCACCCCACTCACAAACCAGCTACTATGACTCCAGGATGGGAGTCTGGCTGCACCTTATCCCAGAATCCCCAATGGGATGGATATCAAGAGCCGAGACTCCAAGGTGGATTCTCACATAACCAGGATGGTCATCAATAGGCTCAATGAGGGGGAGAGAGAAAGGAGGGATTTAAAGGGTAGTAATTCAAAGTTCAAAGTTGATAATGTTTGTTTGAATGAAAAGCATCGGGCGCTATAGGGAGCTACAGCAGTGACCCTATTGTACCTACCTGGGGTGCTTGTATGTGATTGACTGCATGATATGCCTGCCTGTTTGTAAGTTGCTTTAACTTCAATAAAAAGGCTTAAACTTTGAATTACTACCCTATGAGTCCCTCCTTTGTCTCTCCCCCCTCACTGAGCCTATTGATGACCATCCTGGTTACATGGGAATCCACCTTGGAATCTCGGCTCTTGATATCCATCCATCCCATGGGGATACTGGGATAAGCAGGGCTGTCTTAATGCATGGGCACCACTGGGCACTGCCCAAGGGACCTAGGTGCATAGGAGGCCCCATGATAGTCTTGCATTACATCATACATACCAACTGTCTCAGATTTACCAGAGCAGTCAAGCTTTTTACTAAACTGTCCCAGGATGGCCATTTCCTGAGCAGCATCCTGGAACCTGTACTGTACCTTCCAGATCCCAGTATTGTGCCCTTCTGACCCCCCTGTACTGTGCCCTCCTGACCCCCCTGTACTGTGCTCTCCTGACCCCCCCTGCACTGTGCCCTTCAGCCTCCACCCCTGTACTGTGCCCTTCTGCCTCCACCCCTGTACTGTGCCCTCCTGACCCCCCTGTACTGTGCCCTTCTGCCTCCACCCCTGTACTGTGCCCTTCTGCCTCCACCCATGTACTGTGCCCTCCTGACCCCCTTGTGCTGTGCCCTTCTGCCTCCACCCGTGTACTGTGCCCTCCTGACCCCCCTGTACAGTGCCCTCCTGACCCCCCTGTACTGTGCCCTTCTGCCTCCACCCGTGTACTGTGCCCTCCCGACCCCCCTGTACAGTGCCCTCCTGACCCCCTTGTGCTGTGCCCTTCTGACCCTCCTGTACTGTGCCCTCCCAACCCCCCTGTACTGTGCCCTTCAGCCTCCACCCCTGTACTGTGCCCTTCTGCCTCCAGCCCTGTACTGTGCCCTTCTGCCTCCAGCCCTGTACTGTGCCCTCCTGCCTCCACTCCTGTACCGTTCCCTCTTGACCCCCCTGTACTGTGCCCTTCTGCCTCCACCCCTGTACTGTGCCCTCCCAACCCCCCTGTACTGTGCCCTTCTGCCTCCACTCCTGTACTATGCCCTCCTGACCCCCCTGTACCGTGCCCTTCTGCCTCCAACCCTGTACTGTGCCCTTCTGCCTCCACCCCTGTGCGGTGCCCTCCTGACCCCCCTGTACTGTGTCCTTCTGCCTCCGCCCCTGTACTGTGCCCTCCTGACCCCCCCTGTACTGTGCTCTTCTGCCTCCACCCCTGTGCGGTGCCCTCCTACCCCCCTGTACTGTGTCCTTCTGCCTCCAGCCCTGTACTGTGCCCTCCTGACCCCCCTGTACTGTGCCCTTCTGCCTCCACCCCTGTACTGTGCCCTCCTGACCCCCCCTGTACTGTGCCCTTCTGCCTCCACCCCTGTACTGTACCCTCCTGACTCCCCTGTACCGTTCCCTCCTGACCCCCCTGTACTGTGCCCTTCTGCCTCCACCCCTGTACTGTGCCCTCCTGACCCCCCTGTACTGTGCCCTTCTGCCTCCACCCCTGTACTGTGCCCTCCTGACCCCCCCTGTACTGTGCCCTTCTGCCTCCACCCCTGTACTGTGCCCTCCTGACCCCTCCTGTACTGTGCCCTTCTGCCTCCGCCCCTGTACTGTGCCCTCCTGACCCCCCTGTACTGTGCCCTCCTGACCCCCCCTGTACTGTGCCCTTTGTGTTGATTAGTCTTTGATTTATTGAATGCTTTTTATATTGTTTAAAGTTGATTTTATTGAAAGTACTAATAAATATTTGTTTAATTCTATCAACTAATTCTAGAGAGTAGGTGCAAAAATTGGGGCCCCAGTGCATTACTTTGTCCAGGGGCCCTGGATGCTATTAAGACGTTCCCTGGGGATAAGGTGCAGCCAGACTCCCATCCTGGAGTCATAGTGGCTGGTTTGTGAGTGGGGTGCGCACTATTGGGTGTGAAGAAATCTTTATTCACAATGGAGCGTGGAAATTTACTAACACATATAAGTATTAATGAACTTTCTGCTCAGCACTTTTCTTCTTCTGATGGACTTCACTGGACCAAATATGAACTTTATTTAACCACTTGCCGATTCCGGCCACAAATATACTGGGGCGCGGCTGTGCGAAAACAACGTACTTTAATTTTAATGTTTGAAGTGATGGTGGAACCCCCCCCCCCCCCCCCGATTAATATCACAACCAAGATAAAAATGTCAGCAAATACCTGGAAATCTCGGAAACAATTAGATTGAGGAGGACCTCATCCAACACCTCTCAGTAGGTGAACCTGAATTTATCACTGCCAGGTAGGTGGATGCTCTGGTGTCCTTACATGTCCTGATATTGGTAACAATACCCCATCATTGGTGTCAGTGGGAGGAATAGTGTCCTCATCATTGGTGTCAGTGGGAGGAATAGTGCCCCATCATTGGTGTCAGTGGGGGAAAAAGTGCCCCATCATTGGTGTCAGTGGGAGGAATAGTGCCCCATCATTGGTGTCAGTGGGGGGGAAAAGTGCCCCATCATTGGTGTCAGTGGGAGGAATAGTGCCCCATCATTGGTATCAGTGGGAGGAATAGTGTCTCATCATTGGTGTCAGTGGGAGGAATAGTGCCCCATCATTGGTGTCAGTGGGAGGAATAGTGCCCCATCATTGGTGTCAGTGGGAGGAATAGTGCCCCATCATTGGTATCAGTGGGAGGAATAGTGCCCCATCATTGGTGTCAGTGGGAGGAATAGTGTCTCATCATTGGTATCAGTGGGAGGAATAGTGCCCCATCATTGGTGTCAGTGGGAGGAATAGTGTCCCATCATTGGTATCAGTGGGAGGAATAGTGCCCCATCATTGGTGTCAGTGGGAGGAATAGTGTCTCATCATTGGTATCAGTGGGAGGAATAGTGCCCCATCATTGGTGTCAGTGGGAAGAATGGTGCCCCATCATTGGTGTCAGTGGGAAGAATGGTGCCCCTTCATTGGTGTCAGTGGGAAGAATGCTGCCCCTTCATTGGTGTCAGTGGGAAGAATGGTGCCCCTTCATTGGTGTCAGTGGGAAGAATGGTGCCCCTTCATTGGTATCAGTGGGAGGAAAGAAAAGCAAAGGGCCACATCTGGCCCCTGGGTCGCAGTTTGGAGACACTAATCTGCAGTACTTGGGGAAAAGTTTTTCCTGGAGTTCCACTAACTCTCCAAACTTCATATCATGTGAAGATTGTAATTAATCTTCTCTGAGTTTCCTTTTATATGGAGATGAACTTTATTGTGGAATGTAATTAAACGGCCGACCATCGCAGGGCCCGTCGTTTCCCGGCGTCGTGCGTCTGAACCTCGTCCTATAAATACTTCCTCTGCAAATGGTTGTTTTCTTTCGGAGGGAATTGCGATGCGTTTTCCGGGTGTTTGGGAGGATCGGCCAGAATTAGGATTTCCCGCGCTGTAATTACACCTGTCAGTTACAGGAGGGGAGCCGCTGTCATCGCTGACGCTGGCCGCAGGACGCTGGGAATAGATTTTCAGGAGGCGAGGATTGTATTTTTAGCAGAACACGCGGGCGTTCCGACACATCTGTGTACTCGGCACCAGCTGGCTGTATAGGATATTTTCTAATCGATCGATTATTAATAAATAGAAGGAGATTGTGCTGGAAGAAGATAACAATCGCCCCGGCCAATAGCATTTATAACCCAATCATTAAAATCTCATACGAGATCGAACATGGTAATGTCATTGGAAACATTGTTTCTATTCCCTTTAGTTTTGCAGATTTGGAGATCCCGCCATGACGGTCCGGGTTCAGGCACTTCCTGGTACGGGGTGACCACTGTGTCCCAATTGTGCTTCTGTGTTGTCATAGAAACCCTTTATAGAGACCACTGTCAGGAAGCAATGATGGAGCAATTATTAAAGGAGAAGTCCAGCCTGAGCTCGTTTGTCTGGACTTCTCCTCCGGGTCACAGAGGGGTGTCCTTCGCTTTGCGCTCCTGTGACCCGTTTTCAGCAGAGAGCGCTCTGAAGTCACCAATGTCAGTCCAGGCATCACATCATCCCGACAATAATGTCTGGATCCGCCAGGTGCCTGGACCGACACCCGTCTCAGCCTATCAGTGAGCCGCTCCCCACCCCCTCCACAGGTCAGCGCTCCAATCAGTGAGGAGGAGCAGAGAGAACCGAGCGATTGGTGATGTTCGATCGCTCGGTTCTCATTGCAGAGAAGGGGGGGGGGGGGGGGGAAATCCCATGCTTCTCTTTTAATGACACGGAGGGGAAGATTTACTAAAATTGGAGCACACAGAATCCGGTAGACGTGTGCAGTTTGTTTCGTCCCACATAAATATTCGGACAAATTTTACTTTATTCGGAGATTCCGATATATCCGAATTCCCGAATTCGGCTTGGTTTCCACTAGTGTGACTTGTCATGTGACTTGGGACTGCAAAGTCACATGACAGGTCGTTCCCCCCGTGATTTCCAATGAGTGCCGTTCATATTTGTTCTACTTTGTTCCCACTTTGATGCAACCTGAGCTCCACAGACCTCAAGATTACACAGAAATTGCTTCAAAATCGCAGAAAAATCGCGCAACTTTCAGGTCGCAATAGTTGAAACATTAGCCTAACAATATAAACAAAGTTTGCCGAACACTCCGAAAAAAGAAACAAAATTTGTCCGAATTTTCCAAATTCGAATTGATATTCGAATCAAATTTGACATCGAATTCAAACTGTAAACATTTCTGAAAATCAAAGGCTGCGTTATTAGAGAACCATTTTGAATCAATGCTGTTTTTGTTAAGCGCTTGCCGACCGCTTCACGCGGATAAACTGCGGCAGAACGGTACGGCTGTGCAAAAACCCCGTAAAGGAGACGTTGTCCCCTTTAGGAGCCGCCAGAAGCGCGCGCCCGCTGCACGGTGGAGGGACCTGATGCGCGTGGCCGGCGATCGTCTGCATGAGAGCCAGCACCGGGATTGGTTTGTGTGTGTGAGAACACACAAATCTCTGTTCTGTCAGGGGAGAGGAGAACGATCATTTGTTCCTACTAAGTAGGAACAACAACATGTCTCCTCCCCTAGTCAGTCCCCTCACAGTTAGAACACATTTAACCTCTTGATCGCCCCCTAGTGTTAACCCCTTCTCTGCCAGTGACATTTATACAGTAATCAGTGCATATATATAGCTCTGATCGCTGTATAAATGTCAATGGTCCTAAAAATATATCAAAAGTGTCCGATCTGTCCATTGAAATGTCGCAGTCCCGCTAAAAATTGCAGATCGCCGCCATTACTAGTAAAAAAAAAAAAAAGAACAATAAAAAATGCCATAAATTTATCCCCTATTTTGTAGACACTATGACTTTTGCGCAAACCAAATATACGCTTATGGCGATTTTTTTTTTACCAAAAATATGTAGAAGAATACGTATCGGCCTAAACTGAGCGATTTTTTTTTTTTAATTTGGGGATATTTATTATAGCAAAAAAGTAAAAAATATTTTTTTCCTAAATTTAAACTTTTTTGTTTATAGCGCAAAAAATAAAAACCGCAGAGGTGATCAAATACCACCAAAAGAAATCTCTATTTGTGGGGAAAAAAGGACGTACATTTCGTTTGGGTACAACGTCGCATGACCGCGCAATTGTCAGCTAAAATGACGCAGTGCCAAATTGTAAAAAGTGCTCTGGTCAGGAAGGGGGTTAAATATTCCCGGGCTGAAGTGGTTAAAACAAAAGGTGATTTAGACCCCTTTCACACGGAGGCAGTTTTCAGGCGTTTTATCTCTAGAAATATCGCCTGTAAAGTGCCTCCCGAGTGTGAGAGCCCCCGAGTGTGAGAGAGCCCCGAGTGTGAGAGCCCCGAGTCTGAGAGCCCCCGAGTGTGAGAGTCCCCCGAGTGTGAGAGCCCCCGAGTGTGAGAGCCCCCGAGTCTGAGAGCCCCCGAGTGTGAGAGTCCCCCGAGTGTGAGAGTCCCCGAGTGTGAGAGTCCCCCGAGTGTGAGAGCCCCCGAGTCTGAGAGCCCCCGAGTCTGAGAGCCCCCGAGTGTGAGAGAGCCCCTGAGTGTGAGAGAGCCCCCGAGTGTGAGAGTCCCCCGAGTGTGAGAGAGCCCCCTGAGTGTGAGAGTCCCCCGAGTGTGAGAGAGCCCCCGAGTGTGAGAGAGCCCCCGAGTGTGAGAGAGCCCCCGAGTGTGAGAGCCCCCCAGTGTGAGAGAGCCCCCGAGTGTGAGAGAGCCCCCGAGTGTGAGAGAGCCCCCGAGTGTGAGAGAGCCCCCGAGTGTGAGAGTCCCCCGAGTGTGAGAGAGCCCCCGAGTGTGAGAGCCCCCCAGTGTGAGAGAGCCCCCGAGTGTGAGAGAGCCCCCGAGTGTGAGAGAGCCCCCGAGTGTGAGAGAGCCCCCGAGTGTGAGAGAGCCCCCGAGTGTGAGAGAGCCCCCGAGTGTGAGAGTCCCCCGAGTGTGAGAGAGCCCCCCGAGTGTGAGAGTCCCCCGAGTGTGAGAGAGCCCCCGAGTGTGAGAGTCCCCCGAGTGTGAGAGAGCCCCCCGAGTGTGAGAGCCCCCCAGTGTGAGAGAACCCCCGAGTGTGAGAGAGCCCCGAGTGTGAGAGAGCCCCCGAGTGTGAGAGAGCCCCCGAGTGTGAGAGAGCCCCGAGTGTGAGAGAGCCCCGAGTGTGAGAGAGCCCCGAGTGTGAGAGAGCCCCGAGTGTGAGAGAGCCCCGAGTGTGAGAGAGCCCCGAGTGTGAGAGAGCCCCGAGTGTGAGAGAGCCCTCCAAGTGTGAGAGAGCCCAGAGTGTGAGAGCCCCCCCGAGTGTGAGAGGCCCCAAGTGTGAGAGCCCCCCGAGTGTGAGAGAGCCCCCCCAGTGTGAGAGAGCCCCCCCGAGTGTGAGAGGCCCCAAGTGTGAGAGCCCCCCGAGTGTGAGAGAGCCCCCCGAGTGTGAGAGGCCCCGAGTGTGAGAGGCCCCAAGTGTGAGAGCCCCCCGAGTGTGAGAGAGCCCCGAGTGTGAGAGTCCAAACACTGAGGCGGTGCGCATGCGGGACATTAGAAAAAGTCCTGCTAGCAGCGTCTTTGGGGCGAGATCGCGATTCATTCCCCCTCCCGATCTTAACTGCTTCAGATTGGCGCTATAGCCCAATGACGTCTACAGCGCGGACCTACTTTTCCAGGAGGGCGTCAATAGACGTCCTCCCATGTTCGAGCGGCCTGTGCGCCCCCTGCAGGGTAATTTGGGGGGTATTCGTATTGTCCCGACATGTTAGGGGGCCTCAAGAAATGAGATCAGCCTTCAGTACATCAGGATTGACCAATTTTCATATATACAGCATATCCCGTAGTTTGTAGACATTATAACTTTCACACAAAACAAAAAAATGATACAAAGTTTATTTGTGTACAGTGTTGTATGACCGCGCAATTACCAGTTAAAGTAGTGCAGTGCTAAATGGCAAAAAAAATACCCTGGTAATGAAGGGGGTAAAACCTTCCAGAGCTTAAGTGGTTAAAGCAGCCTTGATCCCTTAAGCCCTGGTTCACACCGGTGTGCAGGGGTGGCCCGTCCATTGTGGGCACACGGGCGCCGCCCTCCTGACCCATGCAGCCGCCCTCCTGACCCATGCACCCGGCCCCCTTCAGGACACTGGGCACATTAATTCCTATGGTGGGGGGTGGGTGGGGGTCTGTTTTTTTAAGCACTGATTAGAGCCAGAGGCTCAAAATAGGGTGGGCTCAGGGGGGGGGGGGGCGGAGAGCATTGCGTTCAGAGCCCACACAGATGTGTTGCAACAGCGAACAACACGGATCCTCCTCCCGGCCAATTGGGAAGCGGGTCTGATACCCATCACCCGATTGGCTGAAAGGACAGGTGATCCTATTGGACACCCACCTAGGAGAAGAAGAGAGGAGCCGCACAGAAGACACAGGAGCCAGCCCGCCGTCCATAGAAGCCCGCAAACTGCTGCTGCCCGCTGAAGCCCCGCCATTGCCGCCCGAACCCGACGCTGGCGCCAGAGCCTGCAACCTGCCGCTGCCCACTAAAGCTTGCTGCTGCTTGCCAGATCCTGAAAAACTTGCCCGTCGGAACCCAAACAGCGGGGGGGCAGGTTTGTTCACTGCGCGCGCCCCCCCCCCCAAAAAAAAAACAAACAAAAAAAAAAAAACCCACACAACACCGGCTGACACTCCGTGCAGCACCAGTTTAGAAGAGCACTTCAAGTGAATTTCCACAATTTCAAAGTCACATTCAGTGTGAACCTGGAAGACTATTTTCAAGCACTGTTTCTCTGCCCAATAAGATTTCAACTTTTTAACATTTTTATTAGATTTGTTCATTTTTTTTTTTCAGTTTAACTTTTAAAAAAAAAAAAAAAAAAAAGACAAAAATTTGAAAAAAGCCTTAATTTTATTTGTAAATAACTTTGCGATGCTTTGTACCAATCAGAATGTGAACGTCATTTTTAAATTGGACAAATGGTAAATTAAATACATTTAGCTACAGTATTTTTTTTTTACACTAACACCGATCTAAATAAAATAAAGTGCGCCTTTCAGTTTTGTCTATGGATTGCCTAAAAAAAAAAAAAAATCCTTTTTTTTGCAGGACAACATCACCAAAACAAAGACTTGTCTGTCCTAAAAACAATCCGTGTATTACTTTGTTTTCCTAAGAAATGAGGAATTGCCGATCGATGGGCCCGAAGCCTCCATGGGGGGGAGGGGTGAGCGATGATCTGGGTAATGGGTACTCCGCTTCTATTTAATGACATTTGTGGATAAGCTGTGGCCTTGGCCATTTCAGCGGCAAGTTTTGGGGAAGACAACAGTTATTATGGGATGCCGAATATATATATATTATGTTACTCAGCAGTTAAGTCAATCGATAGCCAAACTCTTTTTCTGATTTTGGATAAAGTGTAGAATGCTTAGAATCCTTGTTTTTTTTTATTCCCTTTTCTTTCACATTCTGTTCGGGTTGCATTGTGGTTTCTCATCTATCTTGGTGACAATAGACACATTGCAGTCCATCACAGGCACCTGAGATCCGCAAATCAACCATCTCTGGGGGAATCACAACATGGAGTACAGCCTTGTAGGAGGTATGCCTGGGCAGCACAGGCGGCTCTCGGCTTTGTGAGGCCTTAGAAAAACCCGAGACACGAGGCCCCACTCACTCCCATAGTGGGAAAAATAATTCAAGTGATAAAAATTAACGGTATAAATTACATATAAAGAGCCTGAAGTATGAATTTACAGTTTCTAGAACTCTCCCTAACCAATTCTATATATATTTTTTTTTTTCACGCACACAGATATAGATAACATTTGTGCAGCTGCTGCTAGCCATAAAAGGTAAACCATATTTCTCCATTTACCTGAAGGTCAGGTTAATAGAACCCAGCACAGAGTTCCCCCTTACATCAGAGTGTACAGGATCCCCCCTTACAGTGCAAGGGGGGAATTTGATGTAAGGGGGAATGTTAGAGATTTTGGTGTAAGGGGAAACTCTGATGTAAGGGGGGGGGGGGGCGCTGGTGACGAGATCACCTTATATCAGAGCTCACTGCATTCCCCTTTACATCAGAGTTCCCCTTTATGTCATTGTACAGAGTTCCAACATGCATTTAAAATGGAAACTCTAATGGGGGGGGGGGGGGGGGGGGGGAGGGAGGGAGAGACTCTGGTCACCATAGAGCACCTTCCGCAGAGTGAATGCACTAAGGTAAAGGGGGGGGGGGGGGCTTACTGATATAACAGGGAACCTTTATATCAGTGGCCCCTTTACCTTACTGTATTCACTGCCACCTACATCAGTGACCCCCCCCTCAGACTGGCCTTGCTACGCTGTTACTGACCACTCAGGTGCACCGTACAGGGCTCAGTCCAATGGTCCTCTCTGGGCTCCAGCTTGATGGCTCTAATTTCATCCTATATTACACTAAGAGACTGTGCAGACATGGTACAGGAGATGATCAGAGACTGCAGACATGATAAAAGAGATGATCAGAGACTGCAGACATGGTACAGGAGATGATCAGAGACTGCAGACATGGTACAGGAGATGATCAGAGACTGCAGACATGGTACAGGAGATGATCAGAGACTGCAGACATGGTACAGGAGATGATCAGAGACTGCAGACATGGTACAGGAGATGATCAGAGACTGCAGACATGGTACAGGAGATGATCAGAGACTGCAGACATGGTACAGGAGATGATCAGAGACTGCAGACATGGTACAGGAGATGATCAGAGACTGCAGACATGGTACAGGAGATGATCAGAGACTGCAGACATGGTACAGGAGATGATCAGAGACTGCAGACATGGTACAGGAGATGATCAGAGACTGCAGACATGGTACAGGAGATGATCAGAGACTGCAGACATAGTACAGGAGATGATCAGAGACTGCAGACATAATACAGGAGATGATCAGAGACTGCAGACATAATACAGGAGATGATCAGAGACTGCAGACATAGTACAGGAGATGGTCAGAGACTGCAGACATAATACAGGAGATGATCAGAGACTGCAGACATAGTACAGGAGATGATCAGAGACTGCAGACATAATACAGGAGATGATCAGAGACTGCAGACATAGTACAGGAGATGATCAGAGACTGCAGACATAATACAGGAGATGATCAGAGACTGCGGACATAGTACAGGAGAGGA
Organism: Lithobates clamitans; assembly: GCA_037952925.1. Taxonomy (NCBI): domain Eukaryota; kingdom Metazoa; phylum Chordata; class Amphibia; order Anura; family Ranidae; genus Lithobates; species Lithobates clamitans. Next base: position 111,526 of record JBBGZY010003189.1, read on the forward strand.
TCAGAGACTGCGGACATAGTACAGGAGATGATCAGAGACTGCAGACATAATACAGGAGATGATCAGAGACTGCAGACATAGTACAGGAGATGATCAGAGACTGCAGACATAGTACATGAGATGGTCAGAGACTGCAGACATAATACAGGAGATGATCAGAGACTGCAGACATAGTACAGGAGATGGTCAGAGACTGCAGACATAATACAGGAGATGATCAGAGACTACAGACATGATACAGGAGATGATCAGAGACTGCAGACATAATACAGGAGATGATCAGAGACTGCAGACATAGTACAGGAGATGATCAGAGACAGCAGACATATTACAGGAGCGTGTTCCTGTGTTTTCATAGTGTGAACCTGCTCTGACCTGGAACTCACACTTTGCTGCACTAACTTGCCTGGAAGGGGGGCACTAGTAGATGCACCTGCAGCAATTTTGCACATCTCTTGTGGGGTGCCAAGGGCCACCCCTTCTGTGGCAGACAGCATCTCTTTAATTGGGGGGGGGGGGGGGTTGGGGGGATATGTGCTAAGGGGGGTGGATTTCATAACCAAGCCCCCCTTGTAGCACAAGTCATAAAGTGTCCCCAAGAACATATCCTCTCCCCCCAAATCACTCAAAGTGAACTGTAGGCTTGCCCCCCCCCCCCCCCCCTGGAAGACTCACTTACTTTGCATTAGTTCAGGTGTTTGGTCATATTTGATCTCAGATGAGCCTCCTCCCCCCCTCCTGGAAACATCACACAGCAGGAGGGGGAGGGGGGGCAAGTTCCGTTCACTCCACAGCTCTCTGCAATGTGTGTGTCAGGCAGCCGGGGACTGCGGGGAGAGATGGCGGCTGACTAGGCTCTCTTTACGATAAAAAGTGGAGCCTGCGGTGGCGTGCAGGAACGAAACTAGCCCGCACAAGCTGCGGCCTGTGGGCATTCCATGACTGATTTGCCGGGAAAGGGTGAGGTATGGGCAAATTAGGCAGCCGCGCGGGGCCCCTGGGTTTGCGAGGCCTAAGGCGGCCACCTAATTTGCCCAATTAGAGAGCGGCCTCTGCTTGGCAGCCAGCTAGGAATAGATTAGGTTCTTCTTATGTAATGTGCATTATAGACTGTAGTGCTAAAAGACTTCAAGTAAAATTGTACCAACTGATCTGAGCCTGGTCTGAAGTTATTCAAAGGGGTGCATATTGGTTCTGGCATATTAAAAGAAGCGGGTCAGTAAAGCACATGAGTATGAATCTCAGCTACTACAAAAGGTCTACTCGACAAGTCAAGCGAGGGGAGTAATGTAGTTGCTATGGGTAACCAAGATCGAGAGCAAGGTACATTACAGCCAGTCGTGAAGCGTGGTACCTGAGTAGGTGACAGTTCCACCAGTACCATGGGGGGGGGGTTGATGTTTTTGGTGTGTGTGTGTGCACAGTGGGACCCCATTCTGTTACTGGGAGGGAGGTAACAGATACGGTTGACTGGTGGAGAGGATACGGGCTTAGCAGCATCCATCTTAATGCAACTTACATCAAGTTATAGTGTGTGGTGACAAAGGACCGCGAGGGATTCTGCACTCTGTGGCTCTCCTCTAAGTCGAGGAACTGCCTTAAAATATCACTAAAGGCAAAATTTTTTTTTTAGTTTTGGACAGAGAGTGTAGAGGGAGTAGAACCCCTATCAGTTTTTATTGCTGGCTGTGCCCCTGTTAAGGAAATTCACCCTTTCTATATGTCCTGTTTACCATTATCATTGAAAGTGACATTTTTCATTTTAGGTTGTCCCCCAAAAAAAAAAATAGGAGAAATCATCCAATTGGGGGGGGGGGGCACTAGTTTTGGGGACCTGGGAGTCCCAAAGGAATTCCTTCAATTTGCAGGGATTTCCTCACTTCTTGTATGGCTATGGGACAGGAAGAAGGTAAAATGAAATCTCCCCGATGAGACAAGATGGTGGGAAAAAAAAAAAATCTGACAGAGGTTATAACCCTGCCTTGCTCCATCCAAAATGATGGAAAAGTTTTGCCTACAGTTGTACTTTGTTAGACTTTCACGTGATCACAGTCTCCGTCTGGTCCCGGGCATTGATGATGACCCTATGTGTAGGGCGAGTGCCTCTGCTACCGAACAATCATCTCCAATAGAGAAGGAGAAGAGGGGTGAAGGGAGAACTTTATACAAGACCAGGATAACTCCATAGTATAGAGAAAATGGAGTACTGCTTGGACCTCGAAGAAGGGGACATACCGAAAGCTTGTCCTGAAAAATTGTATTTTGGTGCAAATAAAAAAAAAAGTATCACGGACAGAACTCAATTTTCTGTCACAATTGCACTAATATGGCTACAATCACATCATGTAGCCATAGTATAGAAATATTTTTTTGGGCAAGACACGTGTTGGGTCAGTCAGAAGCAAGCAAAACCAAAAAAACTGAGTAGACAAGAGAAAAAAAAAAAACACACAAAAACACACACCTTCAGTTTGAGATTTCCTTTTACTTGTTCTGAAGAAAATGAGAAGAAATCTCTAAAAGCGATTGAGCTTTCCTTCTAAATGCCGCGTACACACGAGCAGACTTCTCGTCGCACTGAACTCCGAAGGACTTTAACGGAGTCCAACAAAATGGACTTGCCTACACGATCCCAAAGTCCATCTGATTTATACGTGATGACGTACACCGGACTAGAATAAGGAAGTTGATAGCCAATCGCTGACCTAGTGTCGTTTTTGGTCCATCGGAATAGCACACAGAAGAACAGATTTTTCAATAGTACTCGAGTCCGTCAGAAACATGTTCCATTTCTAAAGTCTGTCAGATTTTTGACAGAAAAGGTCAGATGAAGCCCACACACACGATCGAATTGTCCGCTGGATTCGTTCTGTCAGACCTTCGCTGTCGAAAAGTCCGGTTATGTGTACGCGGCCTTAGAATTGTCATAGAAACAGGGGTCCCCATTGGAGGATTTCCCTCAATTCTTTTAGTGAGAACTATAAAAAAAAAGTAAAGTTTTCAATGTAAACAGGATACCCATTTAAAAAAGTTACAAGTTCCAGTATTAGTTGTGTATATCCTTTGTATTCCTGTCACCCTAAGGAAGGCAGTCTCAGGCCTCAAACCGGCATATAAAAAAAAAAAAAAAAAAAAAAAAAAAAATCAGCCTGTTTCTTTTGGGTGTACTGTGATTATTTTGTCTGTCTTTACGACAATGTTATATTCCTCCTCATTCTCTTGGCTTTGGCAACAGCTCTACCAGAGTCCTCTTCATGTCACACCAATGGACATTGAGTGCAAAAGGAAAGTTACTGGACTAATTCCATACTTTTGGATCCCACCAAAGCTTTTGGGCACCAATGAAGGGGGTCTGTGCCCGAGCCCCTGAAAACGCATTAGCCATTTCGGGTCACTTTAGTACAAACTAGTGAGATACATTGATGCCCGTCTTCCTTTTCCAACCAGAGTCCTCAGCTTTGTGGTGGCCTGTTGTGCAGGGGTGCCCCATATCTACAGAATGGTGGAAGAAAAAACAACAAAACAAAAAAAAAAGGGTAGCGCTAATGAGTAAACACAAAAATCGTAATAAATGTGCCAAATAAAATGATAGACTCACAAGTCCATATACAAAACACATCCATCTGCAAACAATGATGAACCTCTGGTGATAAGTGATGTGGAAAGAAGAAGAACTGGAAAATAAATGTCCAAACACAATGATCCAACACCAAATGTAGAAAAACCAAGAGCGGTAGAAATGGGAATATGACTGTCCGTAGAGGCAACCTCAAATGGAGAAACCATCAATTAAATGCCATATGGATGCTCTTACCGGAACTGGTGGACTCCAATGTCAGCAACAGGGTCATGTAGGCAGATGTACGGATATCTGGATGGTTCAGACCTCAAGGATCTAAGGAAACCGAAAGGTGACCTCCAAATCAAACTCCAATCCAAGGACTGTCAGGGTGGGATTTTGATGGTAGCTTCACCAGGGAGAGACATATCCGCTCACATCCAGAAGATATGTGGAAAAAATAATGGCTTCCACACAGTGCAGGTAAAAGGAGGTATTTTTATTTCTAAAAACCAACCACAAATAAAATGAGGACAATGTGAAGAGCAATGAAACGGCCCATATCGACACACCGGACACATCTATTCCAAATTTTTTTTAAATTACATGATTAGAGCCAGGAGGCGCTAATAGGCTTCGAAAAGGTGGGCTCAGGGCACAAAGCACTGCACCCCGAGTACACCCACTTGTGTGACAATAGCAAAATTTGCTTTCATCTCCCTCATTCTCCTGGCCAATCAGGAAGCCCCCCCCCCCGGGGAGCAGGGAGTCCTAGGACTCGCTGGCCAATCATGTTTCAAGACACCCCACACAACCAAACACCAGCACTGCTCAGCTACCCAAAATAAAGCCAGCGAGCTCAACAAAATGAAAGTCTGTTCTAATACTTGACCAGAGCAGCCAGGACCTCATAACCATACCCAAGAAGAGCCTGACCCAAGTCACTGCACTTCATAGGGTGCCACAGATTACCTGAAAATGTTAGCTGATGAGTGGATTTGCCACCATTGGTTTTAATCTGCAGAGTCACCGACCTACAACAATACATAACTGTTGAGTCACAAGATTTAGTCCCAGGTCCGCAACTTGACAACCACAGTGAAGCTTCATATTTCTAAACAGTTCTTAGGCAGAATATAAAATACACTGTATTTTATCTTCACATCTCACATGGCCTCCTAAATCAGGCTGTCAAGTCCCAGTAGTTACCACCTTTTCTTCAAGTCAAACCCGAAGACTTCAGCGTCACAGCAATTTTTTTTCATATTATCCATAGATAAACTATGCACAGATGTTGCTATTAAATAAAATTTCTAATCATATGAAGTTAATCACAGGAGTTCCCCTTTACATCAGAGTCCACAGAGTTCCCCCTTTACATCAGAGTTCCCCCATTACCTCTGAACTCGCAGAGTTCCCTTTCATTGTCAGGGGGGACTCTGCAGACTCTGATGTAAGGGGGAACTCTGGGGACTCTAACATAAAGGATGCTCTGGTGTACAAAGAGGACTCTGATGTAAGGGGGAGCTCTGAGAACCCCGATTTACCTTAGCATACTCACTTAGAGGCAGGAGAGAGAGAAGGGGGGGGGGGGGACTAATGCTGGCCACACACTATACGAAAAATCAGCCAAACCCATTTTTTGAAAAACGAACATTCGACCTTGACCGCAAACGATCGTGCCATCATGTAATGGACCGATAAATCGTTTAGTGGACATAAAATCATTTTTTGTTTTACATATACCTAGTACATACAGTTCGGACAGGAAACACATTAACCTTTCAATTTATCGTCATAAAATTTCCAACCTTGTCCTTAGTTTTTTCAGCTCAAAAACGTCCCAACGATTATCGATTTTGTGCCCATTAACTGGCCGAAAAGACGAACGAATGGTCTAAATGACAGATTCAGGCCGATTTTTCATATAGTGTATGGCCAGCATTAGTCCAGTCTGAATAATGTGTCCGGGTCTCAGACAGTCTGAAACCCGGATGCTTGATTCCAAACCTGAACTGTCCGGTGAATCCCGAACAGGTGACAACCCTAGTTACCAGGAGGATAATTCTAGTGAGCCATGGCTTCTGATTCATATAATATGCCATCAGATCACCAAGAGATATCCAGTTTGCCTTCAATCATGCAGGCTGGATGGTGACAATGAGGATTGCAGCTGTATTTTAACATATTGGTACTTTGAGGGGTATAAAAAGTCCAGACAGAAGTTCCATTAAAGCTAGACCTCAATACGCCAGCTGCTGCATCACGAGTTGATTTTAAGGGCATTACATCCAATTTCTGTAGTCTGGGCACAGGTGCGGTTTTACGAGCAGTAAGCAAAGTCTCCCCTGACCTCTCTAGCTGCAGGTACTTTGAGGTAATGCCATCTTCAAAAGTAGCTTTTACCACCTGGTGTCTTTACCTCAGAAGACTGGCAACACCCCACTTTAACATTTAGGGTAGATTACTAGGATCTAATGGAAATTCCTACTCTTCTGGATACCGTAATCCACAGTTACAGCAGAAGGACACGCAAGAAATTGCAATCGCTTTGCTTAAAAGCCATGGAATTTAGCCGAGCTGGAGTTGACAGTTTTACATATCCAATTTAATTGAAAGTTTTAACCCCAAAAACAAAGATCTTTCCCCATCATGGTCCTAAAAATATAAAAAAAAAAAAGATTATGCAGTCAATCTGCCCGAAACCCAAATTTGAAGTCAAAGAAATAACCCAAACTCCCTCCCGGCATGCTGTAATGCAGCAAAAAGCCACGCAAGGCCTGTATTGTTTAAAAAAGGTTTTATTATAAATGACATTTAAATAGCAAAATTAAAAGACAAAAACAAACACAAACATTCTGTTCATTGACTTGCAGGAGCATGGACAGTAGATTTAAGATGCTCTCCAGCCAAGATGTTCTTCATGGCGCTCTCAACCTCTCGCTTTGTGATGGTCCGTCTCTTGTTGTACAGGCTAAGTCTAGCAGCTTCAGAAGCCACGGAACTCATCAGGTCCTTTGAGATATGGATGCTCTGCTCCTGACCACTCTGAAAGACAAAAATTAACTGTTGGACTAAAGACCACATAGATCTTCTGCTCCCGACCATCCTGTGAAGAACTGACAGAACAAAGTTCACCCAATCAATGTTCACAAGTAATCGCAAGGTTCTCAATCACATTTACATTAAAATATCACTTAATGCTACTAGGGCTCCCAAAAATCTTGACTATGGGAGGACAGACCATCCCATCACCAGGAATTGCTACATTGGGTGCCTTTTGCAATGAAGAGTTCACCTTTGCACAGAACTTTGACCTTTACTGGTATATTGGATGTCCCATCTGTACCAAGGTGGGTCATTTGCTTACAATCTTTTAGTGCTACCTACCTATATAAAATGGGCAAGGGGTGTACCAATACTTCAAAATTGGTTTTAGTGGCCACCCGTTACCATTCGTTCAGATCTACAGATACCGAAGGCAAGATCCCTGCACTAGAGCCCCTCAAAGACTGGGATTTTTAGTGTTATGGAAGTCAGCAAGAATCCATCTTACCTGGTCAGATCTTATACAAATCCATATACAGTTTTTCATGCAAGATTGCAGTCAAGACTCAAAGTGGCTTGCAACAAGATAGAATGCAAGTAAATCTCTGAACTGACCACCTCAGATGTGAACCATGTTCTAGTCCAAATCTGAGGGGTGCAATGAAAAGGCCAGATTTCTTGTTACCATTGGAAGGACATGATGGTATTTATGGTTATGTTGGGAGCCATTAGATAAACCTGCCCATTGAAGAAATCTCAGTAAGCTGGTACAATGTCAACTATGCCAGCCATCTTACAATAGGAGGAACTTGAGGTCCACAAGTCTGTCACCTCACCAAGATACAAGCCAAGTCACCACAGCCTGCCAGGGACTTCAGAGTCCACATATTTGTGAACCACGAGAATGACCCCCAAGAATGAGATCTGGGGGATTACAAATCATTAATGCTGTTAACTAGTCACAGCAGATCAAGGCAAACCCAGCACACAAAAGTCATTTATCCCTTCTGCATTAAAAAGGTCACAGAAATGTAGGAAACCAAGTCAAGGGGAATATATATAAAAAACACCCCACGACATCAAGCAAAGATACTGAATTATAATTAGGAGCTCGTTAGGAAGTCTGAGGTCACCATGTCATAGCTAAACCATCCCATCTGAACACCAAATGGTCCACCTGGGTCTTCAGTTTATGTCTGTTCAGTGGAGCTCCTACCTGTTTTGTTACCCTGTAGATATAGCTTGAGTATTTTGCCCTGATGTTTCTTCCCATGGTCCTTTGAAGTGTCTTCTTGCTTATAGACTCCATCTTCTTCACATTAACAGGAGAGGACTCCATTCTGGAATTTGTAATGATCTGGTGAGGAGATTAGGATAATGATAATGAGGCATTGATTGAATATTGGTACAGTAAAACAAAACCCGCACTTCTGCACTTGCTTCTTGGATCAGAAAGCCGACCATCACACTGGCATTTGCCATCTGATCCCCAAATCTCAGTACATTGGGTGAACATTTACCCTCCTCAGGACTTTGTAGTGTCAACTGCACCCATCAGGTGATAGACAGGAGCTTTGTGCCAACCAGGATGACTGTCCAAAGGACATTCAATTAAAACATGTGCCAGAGCAGAGCCCGACTCATAGTTTTAAGTCTGCAAGAAAAGTCTGTCCCCTGCCGGCATGGTGCAGGGAAGGACCTTCTCCCCCTGTGTAAAGTACGACATAAAGCTCAGACATCAGCTTGTGCTTCCCCAATAAGTCAAGAAACCTAGTTAAAAAAAATAAAATAAAAAAAAGGCACTTCATAAGTTACCTTTCTTCTGAAAGAAACTAGTGCTAAAAACTTAAAGGCTTGTAAATACAGGGTCACATGACTGCAACACTTTTAGATGAAAATCCCAGGCATAAAAGAGGTGTTGTGTAAACCTGATAAGGGAACATCCTTGAAGTCAATTGATCTTCCCGTTCTCAGGAGATACTTTTGGGTGTGGCACTTCATCAATCCGGACAGTGCCATTTCCGGCAGTAGGATTCGATTATCCGACATGCCAAATCGGCCCAATGTGAACATGAGCTCAAGACTAGTCCAAACATGCTCCTCCCATTGTGGAGGGAGTAGGGCAGACTTTCAACAACCCCTTGAAATAACTTCCCAATCAACTGCACATGGACAGTAAATCAATTGCCATGTTCTCCCTTCTGTTGCTCAGTGAAACTCCTCCTAGATGGATTGTTCAGTGGAGATGGGATAGGACCACCATAAGTTTGCCCCCACCCTATAAAATTTGGCAGTTATGGGAGAAGGAGCCCCTTAGTCTGCTGGTCAGTGGAAAGACTACTCTTCATACAAGGTTTGGGTCAGCAATTACACATCTGAGAAACAAATTGCTCAATAACCCCCTAGAACAGTGGTCTCCAAGGGGCTGGATGTGGCCCTTTGCTTGCCTTTATCTGGCCCTTGGGGCATTATTCCACCAAACACCAATGAAGTACCATTCCTACTACAGATCCCATAATTGGGGCACCATTCCTCCAATTAAAACCAATGATGGGGCACTGATGTCAGGGCATTTTCTACTCCCACTGGATACAGTCTGGCACCCCTAAAGCCTGAAGGACAGTAAACTGGCCCCTTGCACAGAAAGTTTGCAGACCCCCGCCCTAGAGCAGAGGTAGGCAACCTCAGCCCTCCAGGTGTAGTGAAACTACAAATCCCATCATGCCTCTAGGAGTCATGCCTGTGATTGTTGGGGGTCTTGCAAGGTCTCATGGGACTCAAGACAGCTGGTGGGCTGAGGCTGCCTACCCCCTGCCCTAGAGGAGCCCTGGTTAAGAAAGGCCATGATGGGGAACACCTGTCAGTTTGTCACCATCTGTCCCATTTAAGAGGAGATCTCCCATTACTTCCTGTCTGTCCTATAGAGACAACAGAAAGTAAGTTTCCCCAAACATGATAAACCTCTTAGAAAGTTACCACTGCAACAAACGTCCTCACTGAAAGATTCTCTGCCCCTCCCCATTTTCTGGTGGAAACTTAAATTTTACCTGCACCTTCACTTCATTTATCCAGGTGACCAATTCAATTGTATCTACCCAGTGATTAGAGACACTGCAACAAACACCCGAAGGTCTTCTAACCCCTCACCACTAAAAAGTTTGGCCTTTAGATATACCTTTAAGGACTTGCACACAGGTTTCAGCATTGTGTATAGAAAAGATTTAACAAAATGGTTTTCAAATCAGGCCAACTCCACTCTTTGGACCAGGTTACAACATATTTAGGGCTTAACATGCTGCAAATTGAACCCCCTAGACCCCCCCCCCCCAATCCACACAGTCGCATTCAAAGTTCTGTGAACTACAAGTCCCATCTACCACCACAGGCAACTTGTAGGTTTCAATAAAACAAGTGCTGCAATTACTGCACTTGCAGAAGAGTCTACATGAGCCACGAGCCGCTGACCCACGAGCGGAGGGGCTGTCCCACGAGCCACTGACCCACGAGCGGAGGGGCTGTCCCAGTGACCCACCGGTTGTGGTTGAAGTGCTTTGCAAGAATTTTTTTTTTGTAAAAGTTGGACATTTAACAAATCTTAATAGGAATTCTGTCACTTTTAAGCAATTTGAAGGCTTTAGCACTAGAAACTTGCTGAAGTTCTGCGCGCTTGTTTAGGGCCCATTCACACTAGCTTTCCTTTCTGAAGAGCAATCTACATTCAGAAGTTCTTCTCAGAGCATTTGACAGGCTGTGAGGAGACGCGCCATTTCACTGTCCACTTTAACCCCCCCAACTCTGTACCAGCATGCCACGAGTGCAGAGCAGCCCATTCACTTGAATAGGTCGCATTTAGCAAGCAGTAGTGCCCATGGAAAGCAGCCAGGAGGTTTAATTCCTGATGTGACATGTGTACCCCCCCCCCCACCCCCAGCCACTGCAGCAATAAGCACAGTCAAAAATGCAGAGGAGTTCTACCATCCGCTACTGTAGAGGAACAACCAGCTCACACGGTGCAGAAAACTGCACTCCCCTTGTCATCCGCAGTGGCCATCAGTGCCATGTGAGCGACACCCCAAATGCAGAGAGTTGGCCTGCAGCAGATCGCAGGGTACAAAAACTACCATGCAATCTGGTTGCAGTGAGATTTGAGGAAAAAAAAAAAAAAAAAAAAAAAAAAAAAAATCGCACTGCACAAGTATCAGTTGCTGGTTGCTGTGCAATTCCTTGTGTAAAACTAGGCTTGGGGGGGGGGGGGTGTAACAGCCAACACTTTCATTAAAAGCAGTGTTGAGTGGCGCTTTAAACTACAACAAAGATGGCTAAAAAGCATTGCAAAAGGCTTGATGGACACACCCAGGGTCAGGACAAGCTCATCTAGAGCCCAGGACAAAAATCATGCCAAGCTGCGCCCCTCAAGATGTAGGAACATAAAATTCTCTAGTATAAATCCACCCCCTTGCAGCACAAATCTTATTTACCACCCCCAAAAACAAACGCCCCTCCCCAAGATTCACCCCTTTCAGCACATTTTCTACCCCTCAAATTTCCCCTCTAAGTAGTGCCAGTGCCCAGGGCAGCCGTCCCTCCTGCCCACCCCGTACACACCTTATATAAAACCAAAGCGCCCCCCCTGTACAAGGCCTATAGAAACAATGGGTTATTGGTTACCTAACTTTAAAATCCTAGTTGCCTGGCTGACCCTCTTGCTTCAATACTTTGAAGCACTAGCCAGATGGCAACTGACCTGAACAGGAGTATGAAAAAAAAAGAAGGAGGGGGGGGGGGGGCGCATCACTTACCAGGCTACATATTATATGGTGCCAAAGAGATCAAAGCCAGCAGAACAGCCAGGCAACTGGTATTTTTAGGAAGCCAGCATCAGACAACATCTCGTAGCTCCTATAAGTACCAGCCATATAAACATTCTATTATACAGACCTACAAACTAGTGCAGCTTTAAAAGAAAAAACCATAATACAACATTTTTTTTTTTTAAATAGCACATTATGAGACAAGCAGCAAAAAAAAAAAGACATCCCTACCAGAGATAGCAGCTCTGCAAAGGCTAAGAGGTCAATGATCCTCCAGGAAGCTGCTCAGGTGATATATATATACCCAGTGAGGGATGACTTCCCCACGTGGGATGTCTATAGCTCACACCTGATTCTGGTTTCCTATGCTAATGTTAAAGCTGCACAGTGGATTTGATTCGCGCTACACTGGAAATTTTTAGCTGCTCAACCATTCTACTGAAATACTTTATAATGAAGAGGAACTGATCACTAAACAGAATAAATGGCTCCCAATGGGGTGAGATAAATAATTAGCACCGCTGACCTGCTAAAGTTCTTATGTACAACCTTCCCCTACACTCAGGAAATCTCTATGCTACTTATGAATTGCTAAAGCCTCTCAGGCAAATGTGGTGAAGAGCGATTCGTTTTGGATTGCTATTAGGAGGGCAATTGACAGGTAGCGAGGAGTTTTTTTTTTTGTATGACCTCCTCACCGCCTGTCCAGGGCCATCTTTAAGGCAGGGCAAAAGGGGCAGCTGCCCTGGTCCCTGTCATTGTTGTGGTGCCAACACAGGCGTTGCCACGGGGGGTGCGGGCCGCACCGGGTGACCCCCGCCAGAGGGGTGACACCTGTGGGCAGCGGCACGGCTCGCTAACACCGCACACCGCACAGTCCTCACCCCTACACAGCGCGGTGCTGACCGAAGCCGCCTCCCCCTCCTCTCTGTTTACGGAGGGAGAGGGGGAGGAGGAGTCCGAGGGACACATGCCACTGTGCCTATCCCATGCTGTTCTGAGGTCTGTAAAGTTTTTATCCAAATAGACATGTGCTGGGGGGAACGCTATGGGAGGGGGGTCTGCACTGAGGGGTTGGTCTGCATTGATGGGGGGTCTGCACTGAGGGGGTGTGTGTGCTGATGGAGGGGGTCTGCATTATGGGGGGGCCTGCACTGATGGAGGGGGGGTCTGTCATGGGGGGGTGTGAACTGATGGAGGGGGGTCTGCAATGAGGGAGGGGAGGTCTGCACTGATGGAGGGGGGTTTACACTGGGGTCTATAGTGATAGAGGGGGGTCTATACTGATAGACGGGGTCTGCACTGAGGGGGGTCTATACTAACAGATGGGGGTCTGCACTAAGGGGGTCTACACTGATAGATGGGGGTCTATGCTGATAGAGGGGGGCTATACTGATAGATGGGGGGTCTGCAATAAGGGGGGCTATACTGATGGAGGGGGTCTGTACTTAGTGAGGGGGGTCTATACCTAGTCGGGGGTCTATACTGAGAGGGGGGTCTGCAGTTAGTGGAGGGGGGTCTGTACTGAGGGGGGGCTATAGTTGGTGGAGGGGGGGTGACACCAATTTTTTCCGCACCGGGTGACACCAACCATAGTGATGCCACTGGGTGCCCAAAGCAGCTGCCTCATACTTGCCAACAATCCCAGTTTAAATTCCCTTGTCCCTTGAGGTTTTAGTCCCGTGCTGTGTCCCGGTATCTCAGTGTGAAGTGCTGCTACTAATGCTGCCCAGCTCTGCCCTATTGTTATGTACAGATGACTCAACTGCAGACCCTGTGTTTACATGTAAATAACTGGCATTCATATGTACATAGCTGCATCCGGCGGCATAGATATGTAAATAAAGGTGGCATTCATATGTATATCATGCCCCCCTGCAGTGAGGAGATGATGTGCTGTAACCTCTAGAAACCAATCAGTGAGCAGTATTACTGTACAGTAATCTCTAGCAACCAATCAACATGCAGAAATCATGTGCTGTAACATCTAGCAACTAATCAGTGAGCTGTAATGTGTGCTGTAACCTCTAGCAACCAGTCAGTGAGTGGTAATGATACACTGTAACCTCTGGCAACCAATCGCAATTGCTGCCTGATCTGATACAGTAAACTGATTTTGAGTCTAGCTGCTATTTATTGTATGTCTCAGAGCAGGTGGAGAGCGAAATTGTATTGGGGCGGGGCCCAAGAAAACGTTTGCCCAGGGTCCAATCAATATTAAAGATGGCCCTGCTCTGGGCCGTCTTTAATGCAGGGCAAAAGGGGCAGCTGCCCTGGGCCCTGTCATTGTTGTGGGGCCCAAATCAGCTGCCACATACTTGCCAACAATCCCAGTTTAAATTCCCTTGTCCCTTGAAGTTTTAGTCCTGTGCTGTGTCCTGATATCTCAGTGTGAAGTGCTGCTACTAATGCTGCCCAGCTCTGCCCTATTGTTGTGTACAGATGACTCTCCTGCAGACCCTGTGTTTACATGTAAATAACCCGCATTCATATGTATATCATGTCCCCTGAGGTCATATCCACCATCACCTGTACTGAATTCTGCCCTCTGGGGAGGTAAAGGGACATGCTTGTAAGTCCTGCCTACAACTGTGGTCATTAAGCCTAACATCAGCCTGTTCTGCAAAGGTCAGCAAATTAGTGGGGGGGGGGGGGGGTAGTGTGGGGTGTGCATAAAAGGAATTACAGTTTGGGGTGCTCAGGTGATGAAGGAGGGGATGTATAGAGGTAAGGAAGGTGGGTGCAAAGATGAGCAGAGGTGGTAGGTAGAGTTAAAGGGGGGGGGGTGTTGGAGTGGGGGGATGGGGGAGGTTTGGGGTGCAGAGGTTAGCAGGGCTTTTCGGATACAAAGGTGTACTGACAGGGTGGATGAAGATGGCGGTCATGTGTAGGACAGCCCATTCATTTCAATGGGCGGCTCTATGTGCTGGAAATGTGGAACAAAGTCCCAAACCCTTTTCCAAAATCACACGGTGCCAAGGCACATGTCAGCAGATGGGTGAGGGTGTCATTAACAATTAATGGCACTTCTGTGTATCTGCTAAAGGGCGGCACATTTCTGTGGTGTCAGGAAAGGGGTTTTTCATGTATTCCCGACATACACAAATGTGAACGCAGGCTAAATGTCTCAGTTACAGTGGTGGTCAGTGTAAATCTTCTCATTACATTGGGGCTTGGTGTACAATCCTTTCATTCACACTAGTGGCCAGTGTGAAGGTCCCCCTTACATTGGTGGTCAGTGTAAATCCCCTTTACATTGGTGGTTACTGTGAAATTACTGTGAATGCTTCTATTACATTGGTGGTCAGTGTAAACCCCTATTACATTGGTGGTCAGTGCAAACCCCTATTACATTGGTGGTCAGTGTAAACCCCTATTACATTGGTGGTCAGTGTAAACCCCTATTACATTGGTGGTCAGTGTTGAAACTCCTCTTAATATTGGTAGTCGGTAAAAAAATCAACATTACCATTGATCACACCCTCCCCTTCCCCCCAGCACTGCCACTGATCCCAGGAGTTCTAGGATCCCTAGGAGTTTTCTGTCTATTGATGGGTCCCCTCACCACCCCAGTCCATGGTGTGCAGGCAGTGAGGAGAGCGAAATTGCATGGGGGGGGGTTGCCAAGAAAATGTTTGCCCAGGGTCCAATCAATAATAAAGACGGCCTTGTGTGTATATATATATATATATTGAATGACAAGCGTCATGTCTGGAGGAAACCAGGCACCGCTCATCACGTGGCCAATACCATCCCTACAGTGAAGCATGGTGGTGGCAGCGTCATGCTATGGGGATGTTTTTCAGGGGCAGGAACTGGGAGACTAGTCAGGATTGAGGGAAAAAATGAATGCAGCAATGTACAGAGAGATCCTTGATGAAAACCTGCTCCATAGCGCTCTGGACCTCAGACTGGGGAGAAGGTTCATCTCCTAACAGGACAACGACCCTAAGCACACAGCCAAGATAAGAAAGGAGTGGCTACGGGACAACTCTGTGAATGTTCTTGAGTGGCCCAGCCAGAGCCCAGACTTGAACCTGATTGAGCATCTCTGGAGAGATCTGAAAATGGCTGAGCACCGGCACTCCCCATCCAACCTGATGGAGCTGGAGAGGTCATGGGGTATTGTTTGTAGAATGTTGAGGAAAATAATTAATTGAATCCATTTTGGAATAAGGCCGTAACATAACAAAATATGGAAAAAGTGAGCTCTGTGAATACTTTTCGGATGCTCTGTAATCACAATAGTAACGAATTTTAACTAATCCGATATAAGTTATAACAAAAAAACAACAAATACATTTGTATTCATTTGTGTCATTCAGATGACAGGATGCAAAAGTTAATGATAATTCTTGAAGCTTCGGAAATAAGATAACTATATAACCAATGACCCAAATTGATTCGGTTCCATCCATTTTTATTCCAGTGAGCGTAGCGTGAATATTCTAATAAGATTCTTTTTGTATTGGGGTGAAATTTGGGAGAACATTCCTTAAATCTGTATATGTGCAGCCCAACAAGGTCAGCTTGGAATGGGAAAATGAATTCAACTTAACAAATGAATATGTATTAATTCGGATGAATTTGTTTTATTTGAATGAGAGTGCCGCGGAAGTCTTTCACTCTTGGATAGTCAGATTCTTTTTGCATTAACAATTTTCATTGCTATAAAAAATGCACTACATATGAAATGGAAACTTATTACAATAAATACAGTAAAGTATAAAAGTGAAATAAGATGATTTCTCCTTTATAGGGTTTGGGTTGGACGGAGGTGGAAACATCAGAATCTCTGAATCATAACATAACGAATGAATCCGAAATTAATTTTGTTCCATTCGTTACTTCCGAATGCACGCAACTCTAGTCAATATCGTCCAATCAGCTCATTTGATTTCCCTTTGTGGGTTGGACTAGCAGGGATCACTCAGAGGGCATAAGTAATCTACCGAAATAACGAATGAACACGTAAAACAAATGTAGCCAATCTTCCGAAATAGCGAAAACATAACAGAACTTCTGAAAATACGAATTGATTCAGAACAATGAATATATACTGTGCATCACACTCCCCTTCAGGGTTCACACTCACCAGAGGGATGGATATATCAGGCATGGATTAGTAAAGCACAGCTCTCCTCAGCAACAAGAAAGGTGTCACAGCATATCCTGAGATCTCCACTGGTTCTCAGAGCAGAAAAAAAGCTCCAATAGTGTAATTACGTTTTCTCTCTTTAGTTTATTCATTTAAAAGTTTTTCCATACAAATTCATCGGTCAAACCATTTAAAACTCTCTAGGAAAATGGACGGGAATTCCTCACAACACAGGGAAGGAGCGGCTCGCGTTGTATGGGAAGCAGCGTCCACCGCTTGTTTCCTGGTTTGTCTCTTCCTGGTTGTAGAACGCACTCGTCATGTCCGGTCATTGTAAGATCACACACAAGGGTGACCTTACGACGACCGGACCCGACGAGTACGTTCCAAAATAACGAAAACAGAACTGCTCATGTGCGAGCGGCGCCGCGCACCGTGATTGGCCGCGCAATCATCTGGGACCTGTCACGTGTCCCAGATGATTGACAAGAGGGAGGGGGCAGGGCTGAGTCCTTCCTGCACCGAGGGGAAGTGACGTCAAGAGCCCAGGCACTGAAGGAGGCAGACTATGAGGGACCCCCTAGCAACAGTCATTTAGAGGTGAGGAAAAAAAAAATATATACCACCAGCCACCACTATTCTGGGTTGTTGTTACTTTTCCCTCCCTTGTGTTGAGGCAAGTTATGTCCCATAGTGTGCTGACATGTGGTGAGCCAGAAATATAGAAAATCTACTTCCCTTGTCACCTCCTCCCATGCTCTCCTCCAGGACTTCTCCCGAGCCTCTCCAATCCTTTGGAATTCCCTACCCCAATCTGACTCTCTCCTGTTCTGTCTACTTTTAGACGATCTCTGATCTTCAGAGAAGCCTATCCTGCCTCCACCTAACAACTGTACTTTTATTTTCTCCATCAGATCATCCCCCACAGTTATTACCTTTTGTATCACTTGACCCTCCCTCCTAGATGGTAAGCTCCTCCGATCAGGGCCCTCTGATCCCTCCTGTATTGATTTGTTTTGTAACTGTCTCATGTTGTAAAGCACTGCGCAAACTGTTGTCTCTGTATAAATCCTGTATAATAATATTTGTTATCCATACTTTTATTTTCCTCTCCTGGCTTCTTCTTATAGCAACATATAGCAAACTCCCAGAGTTTGGTCACAGGTGACGTCTAGTCATGAGACATTGAGGGGGGATTTGGTCTCTTTTATAGATGAGGAAGATGGTCCCGTGGGGTCAGATGGGTGGAGTTGACCTACAGAAATCAGACATTATAATAAGCCAGGAAAGGAAAATTATGGTAAGTTATGGATAACAATTTTCCAATAAAATCAGAGGATCTTCTCGGAATGTATGACAAGAGCGGGGCTTTGTCTGCCATACTGAAGACTGGAGACTATCAAAAATATAGAGTAAGGATCGCAGTATACAGAGGAGCCTTTGAGTAACCATTGAGGCTTCCATAAATATTTGCAAATGTGTTCAACTAAACCCTCTGTTTTTTACATGAATTATTAGACAGGGTCAGTTTGTTTTTTGTAGTCTAGCTGGTAAGTGTGCTGGGATTTTTTTTTTGTCTGTTTGCGATATGCGTTGCCCTTTTATGGGCACCTTACTGCAAAGTCTAGTTATAAATTGGGGTGGTTGCCAACTTTTTGTTGCTTGTTTGCTGGATTTGGCATGGGGGGGGGGGGCACATTGCATGCCTGCAGCTGCCACTGTGCTCTTGCTGGGTGTTCAATTTGTTTCTGTGCCTTTAAGAGGGGGGGGGGGGCTCCCTCCCGACAAACCTGCCCAAGTGATATTAAAGGCAACTTGTTTTTGCTTTTTTTTTTTTTTTTTATAACAAGCATGTTACTTACCTGCTCTGTGCATAGGTTTTCCACAGAGCAGCCCCCGATCCTCCTCTTCTCGGGTCCCCCGCCGGTGCTCCTGCCCCCCCCCCTCCCCCCCATATGCCGAGTGCAGTGCAGTCTGCAGGCTACTTCCCCTGGGGGCACCCAACCAGGGCAGCTGCTCTGCATGTCCATTCACACATAAAGCCCCTTCTCTCTCCTAATTGGCTCACTGGCTGTGGTTGATTGGCTCCCGCTGCTGTCTTAGCCAATCAGGAGGGACAGTCCTTGGAGAGATTGGTCACTCGTGCACATCGCTGGATCGCAATGGGGCTCAGTTAAGTATTAGGAATGGGGGGCTGCTGCACAGAGAAGATTTTTTTTTACCTTCATGCATAGAATGTATGAAGGTAAAAAACCTTGAGCCTTAAGAACCACTTTCATTTATCCACTGCTAAATGTGCTCCAGCTTGGAGACTCTGGAGACCGTTTTCTTAGGAAGATGGTCCTGTGAGGTCAGATGGGTGGAGATGACCTACAGTAATCAGACAAGGATAAGCCAGGAAAAGAAAATTATGGTAAGTATCGATAGCAATTTATCAATAAAATCAGAGGATCTTCTCGGAATGTATGACAAGACCGGGGCTTTGTCTTCCATACTGAAGATGGGAGACTATCAAAAATATAGAGTAAGAACTGCAGTATAAAGAGGATCGTTGGCAAAGGAACTGCAGCATATATTTCAAATGTGTGCAAATAACCCTCTGTTTTTAACGTCAATAGTTAAATAGGGGCTATTAAGGGTTTTTTTCACTGGCTAACTGGTAAGTGTATAGCTCCCAACTGTCCCTGATTTGGAGGGACTGTCCCTGATTTTGAGCAATGTCCCTCTGTCCCTCATTCCTCCTCATTTGTCCCTCATTTTGGTCTTTTTATGCACTTTTTATCTTTCAAAAAGTGAATTAAATAATAGATTTTGATACATAAATTCAGAGTATTTCAAATAAACAATTGATGTAAAGATAGGCTCTATCATTAAATTCAATTATATACAGTTATATTTTTATATGATACTCATGTACAAATGTTAGTATGATTGTACAAATGCTATATTTTAACATGAATAAAAGCTTATTGTAAAAAACAAAAAAAACAAAAGTGTTTCCCAGTGCTAAACCTTTCATCCAAATTCTAAATTGCTGCATTTTTACATTTTGAAAGCCAATATAAAGGAATAAAAGTGGTTAAAAAAAGCCCTTGTGGATTTAATTAACTTTTTTTTGGCGATTCTCCTTTAAGGGGGTGTGGCAGGGGGCGTGTCTTATGCCTACATACGTTTGTTAGTAGATGTCCCTCATTCCCATCTCAAAATGTTGGGGGTATTAAAGGGGAATACTCCCTGGAAGGAGCACAGACAGTAATAAACCCGATTTACATTCTATAAGTTATTGTCCACCCAGGAAGGACCTTCCTGTTATTAATTGTCTTCAGAGGAAGTCATGAATATGGTAAGAGAAGACCAATCTGACCCCGTGCACACAACCTCTGGCTCATCCTGCTCAGGCACATGGCATTACCCCGGACCTCCTTCCAATCTATCCACTTTATTTTCCAATGGTGATTGAACTGCTCATGCCTAGAGAAATAAGGACAAAAAGCTTGCACTTCTTCTCCATGGCAGTCAACGGTATCTTTTCTTGGTAGGTCAGGTTCAGGTTTGGATCACTTGGCCTTGAACCATGGGACCCGGAACCCAAGTCCATCTAGACCTCCATCGCTGGTGGCCACCACTCAACCAGCTGCCTTGGACAGAAGTTAGGACTTGTCTTCCATTGATTGACTGACACAGGCCCCTGACTATCTATGGTTTTTATAAACACTATCACCCCCCCCCACCACCACCACCCACCTGTGTATGTCTCATCCCAGTGTGTCATCGTGTAGATGAACAGCTCTAACCCAAGCTGAACAAACAAACATGTGTCGCTTCATCGGTCATGGAAGCCGTGGTTTAATGGAGCAGCCACCTGTGTCATTACATAAAGGAGGGAGCCTGGGGTTTCCCCGCTATGACAATACCTGTGCCTGGTTTTATTAATTCATATGAATGTTGGAGCTTTACCATAAATCATCCGCATCCGTTCCTACACACCGTAATGTACAGGTGTGCTAACCCGGTCTCAACTGCCTCAAGTTTCCATGAAATACAGTTAAGTCCATATATATATATATATATTACAAAAAATGTGCCTGTGTCCAAATATATATGGACCCTGGCACAATTTTCGTACTTTTGGCTCTGTATGCCACCAGAATAAAGTAAAAAATAAAAATGAATTTGCAGTGCAGACTTTCAGCTTTAATTCAAGGGGTTAAACATAAATATCAAGTATAAATTTTAGGAGCTGCAACCATTTTTATACACAGCCCCCCCCCCCCCATTTTCAGGGGCTCAAATGTAATTGGACAAATGAATATAATCTGTAATAAAATGTTAATTTTTGATATTTTGTTGGGAATCCTTTACTGGCAATGAGTGCCTGAAGTCTGGAATAGGGATGGGCAGAACGGACCCCTGTTCGGTTCGTACCAGAACTTCCGAATACCGCAAAAGTTCGGACTCGAATAACAAAACCCATTAAAGTCAATAGGACTTTGTCTATATTGAAGGCTTATATGCAAGTAATTGGGCATACAATGGGTATAGGGGTCCGAGTTCTGCCCTGGGCGGACGTGTATCAATAAAGAAAAAGTTTGAAAAATGTAATTTTTAAATGAACAGTGATTTTTTTTATTTTTAAAGTAAAAGCCTAAAAATGAAAAATTCCTTCCAATATAGTGACTGGGGGGTCCCCTTAGTCTACCTGTAAAGTGGCAGATCTGTACCATGTCTAGAATCTGCTGCAGCAATAATTGCATTTATAAAGCCCAAAAAATGACATTTTCCCTGCAAGCTGCCTTTATTTTGCTCAGCAACAGCTGAGGAGCCAGAAGTGTGTATGATGGGGATCCAGTGTGTATGATGAGGCCACAATATAATGCACTGGGAATTAAACTGGTAGTAATGCACACAGAAGTAAATGGTGTTAAACTGGCAGTAACGCACAAAACTATATGGCGTTAAACTGACAGTAATGCATGCAAAACTATATGGCATTAAACTGGCAGTAACGCACACAGAACTATATGGCGTTAAACTGGCAGTAATGCACACAGAAGTAAATGGTGTTAAACTGGCAGTACCGCACACAGAACTATATGGCGTTAAACTGGCAGTAACGCACACAGAACTATATGGCGTTAAACTGGCAGTAACGCACACAGAACTATATGGCGTTAAACTGGCAGTAATGCACACAGAAGTAAATGGTGTTAAACTGGCAGTACCGCACACAGAACTATATGGCGTTAAACTGGCAGTAACGCACACAGAACTATATGGCGTTAAACTGGCAGTAACGCACACAGAACTATATGGCGTTAAACTAGCAGTAATGCACACAGAAGTAAATGGTGTTAAATTGGCAGTAACAAATAGATGGTGTTCAACCGTCACTACACTGACACTATCTGAGCTGTCCCTACTCCACAATAATGTATGTATGAATGACATGGTCTCACTACACTACACTGACACTATCTGAGCTGTCCCTACTCTAGCTGCACACTATGCAAAGCTGAATGATGGTCCTCCTCACTACACTCTCACTATCCCTAGACCGACACTAAACTAATATTCTACACTGACAATTGAAGTAAAATAGCACTGTATAGCACACTAACTAACAGCACTGAACAGAGCCCTGTTCTATCTCTCTTCACACCAAAATCACACTGAAAATGGCTGCCATTGAAAGAATACTTTTATACTGTGGGGTGGGAATGAGCCATGATTGGATAAAGTCATGATGACAGTGTCCATTCATGACTCTGACAGTGCTCTGTGCCCTGATTGGCTGAAGCTTTCACTGCTTCAGCCAGTCAGGGCTTGCAATACACTGTTCAGCGCCTTAATGCAGTGTGGTTGGTTCGGGGGTGTGAACAAACGGTTGAATGACCTGTTTGTTCAGATGTTGGTCGAACGTCTGAACAGCAAAAGTTGGGCCGAACTTATGCTCGGGCCGAACCGTTCGCCCATGCCTAGTCTGGAACCCATGGATTTCACCAAAGACTGGCTTTCCTCCTTGCTGATGCTTTGCCCGGCTCTACCTGCAGCTGTCTTCAGTTGTTCTTTGTGGCTCTTTCTGCCTTTAGTTTTGACTTCAGCAAGTGAAATGCTCAATTGGGTTGGGATCCGATGATTGACTCGGCCATCACAGAATATTCCACTTCTTTTCCTTCAGAAGCTCCTGGGTTCCTTTTCCAGTGTGTTTTGGATCATTGTCCATCTGTACTATGAAGCGCCGTCCAATCATTGGCTGAATCTGGGCTGACGGTATATCTCGAAACACCGCAGATTCATCCGGCTGCTTCTGTCTTCTGTCACATCATCAATAACCACCAATGACCCGGTGCCACTGGAAGCCATGCATGCCCATGCCATCACACTGCAAGCTCCACCATGTGACCACACATGACGTTGTGTGCTTTGGATCATGAGCTCTTCCAAACCTTCTCTACGGTTTCTTATTCCTGCCATTCTGGTACAGATTAATCTTAGTTTCATCCATCCAAAGAATGCTTTTCCAGAACTGCTCTGGATTTTTTTTAGATGTTTTTTGGCAAAGTCTAATCTGGCTTTTCTATTCTTCAGGCTTATGAATGGTTTGCACCTTGTGATGAACCCTCTGTATTTGCTCTCCTGAATTCTTCTCTTGATTGCAGACTATGACAATGATACGCCCATTAAGGGGGGGGGGGGCTATTGTTAAGAGCTGTAATTCCTAAACCCTTCCTCCGATTTTAATTGTACATACCCTCAAATTATACCTGAGAGTTTGACCTTTCACCCCATATCCATTATAGAACTATAGCTTGAATATGTTTTGGTAAATACCTGAAAAATCTAAAATTGTGCCTGTGTCCAAATATATATGGACCTAACTGTATGTAAAAATAACAACTTTACCTCCATCAGATCTGATAGGAATAAATGAAAAACATTGATCAGACTGGAGATAGAGAGATACAAAGTAACATTGTTTATAAACATTGATCAAACGGGAGATAGACAGATACAAAGTAACATTGTTTATAAACATTGATCAGATGGGAGATAGAGAGATACAAAGTAACATTGTTTATAAACATTGATCAGACGGGAGATAGAGAGATACAAAGTAACATTGTTTATAAACATTGATCAGACAGGAGATAGAGAGATACAAAGTAACATTGTTTATAAACATTGATCGGACGGGAGATAGAGAGATACAAAGTAACATTGTTTATAAACATTGATCGGACGGGAGATAGAGAGATACAAAGTAACATTGTTTATAAACATTGATCAGACGGGAGATAGAGAGATACAAAGTAACATTGTTTATAAACATTGATCAGACAGGAGATAGAGAGATACAAAGTAACATTGTTTATAAACATTGATCGGACGGGAGATAGAGAGATACAAAGTAACATTGTTTATAAACATTGATCGGACGGGAGATAGAGAGATACAAAGTAACATTGTTTATAAACATTGATCGGACGGGAGATAGAGAGTTACAAAGGGGTTAATTTACTAAGGCTAGAGAGTGCAAAATCAGTCACATTTCTGCAGAGAAACCAATCAGCTTTCAGGTTTTATTGCCTAAGCTTAATTAAACAGGCTGAGGTTAGAAGCTGATTGGTTTCTCTGCAGAAGTGTGACTGAATTTGCACTCTATAGTTTTAGTAAATCAACCCCAAAGTAACATTGTTTATAAACATTGATCAGACGGGAGATAGAGAGATACAAAGTAACATTGTTTATAAACATTGATCGGACGGGAGATAGAGAGATACAAAGTAACATTGTTTATAAACATTGATCAGACGGGAGATAGAGAGATACAAAAAGGCGTTTCTGCTTTTTAGAAATTATATGATTTGAGGGTTTTCTACAAACCTAAAAAAAAGTTTATTTTAATATTGTGCAAAAAAAATTGCAGAACATCTCTGGCGGTGATCGGGTGAAAGGTTTTTTAATGATAATTTATTTTCCCAGCTCTGAATCTTAGCAGGTGATAGAAGACATTCCAGGATGTTACTGGTACTATTTGTGTACACAAGCGGTATGTTACCCGGGGTTACTAATCCTCTGATTGCAGGCTCCGCCCACCTCCTCTCATTGACCAATGTTTTCTGCACACGGCGTCCATGTTCCCTCGGCGCTGACAGGTAAAGAGACATCGGCGTCTATCGGAGTACAAATATCACCAAATCAAATATTCCAACCATTGTTTTGTTTTTTTGGCAGAAGATTTGTTCTTGCGTCGGTGAGATCACAACAGATGAGATCACGCTTGGCGTTCTTTAATGATACATTTATATCTATGAGCTCATTGTACGAGATACAAAACAACGAATGTACAACACACCGTCCAATGATTATTCATGAAGACATCGTCTGATTGGTTGTCATTATCATTGTGTTTTATATCATTCTTCTTATTTTCTGTATTTTTTGTGCTTCTGTTACTCGATGAATCGATGTGCAATTTTAAAACTGCTTTGCACAGAAAATCATCTGAAATCCACGACAAGTGCAATACATTATCAGCTGGACGCACACACCGTTTATTTATCAAAAATGTTTCACAAAGAATCCCTGTAATGTGTCAGTGATGTTTATTTCCTATGATCATCGGCTCCATCTAGTGGCCATAATGCAGCATCTCTCTGAAATACCACAATCAGGAAAAAAGACGTGCAAATTATAATGTGTTATCAATGGATCTGTTTAGATTTGATCAGCATTTTCATTATTTGGAAGCAGATTCCATCCTTGTGTTGTTTAGAGGTGATTGTTTTCTGGCATTAGGCGGGCGATTTGTAACCCGGCAGACTTTGTGCATTTTTGTTGGTTTATGTACATTTTCAATGCGTTTTTTTTTTTTTTTTGGAATTTGGCTGGAAAGGAATATCAGCTATTCTCCAATTCACCAAGGCTTGTGTTGCCAACACATGAAAACGCATGTTATCTGAAATCTGCTGGGTTGTCATTGGGTCCTATGGGGCCTCCAACATACAAAAGTGCAGAAATGAACAGACATGTATTTCACAACATATGAGCAGCGCTGAGAAGGGAACCGTCACTCTATTATAAGGACCCACAACTAGAAAATTCGCACGAACGTTAGAACCCCATTGACGTCTATGGGACTCGAACGTTCGCAATCAAAAGTGCTCATTTTAAAGGCTAATTTGCATGGTATTGTCCTAAAAAGGGTTTGGGGACCCGGGTCCTACCCCAGGGGACATGTATCAATGCAAAAAAAACTTTTAAAAACGGCCGTTTTTTCGGGAGCAGTGATTTTAATGATGCTTAAAGTAAAAAAAAAAAAAAGTGAAATATTCCTTTAAATATCGTACCTGGGGGGTGTCTATAGTATGCCTGTAAAGTGACGCGTGTTTCCCATGTTTAGAACAGTCCCTGCACCAAATGTCATTTTTAAAGGAAAAAATCTCATTTAAAACTGCTTGCGGGTTTAATGTCATGTCGGGTCCTGGCAATATGGATGAAAATCAGTGAGACAAACGGCATGGGTACCCCCCAGTCCATTACCAGGCCCTTTGGGTCTTGTATGGATATTAAGGGGAACCCCGCACCTAAATTAAAAAAAGAAAAGGCGTGGGGCCACCAGGCCCTATATACTCTGAACAGCAGTATACAGGCGGTGCAAACAAGACAGGGACTGTAGGTTTGTTATTAAGTAGAATCTCTTTGTAATTTTGAACTGGTACATTTTTAAAGTGTTTAGCTCCAGCCAAAAAATCTATTTAAGGCCCCTTTCACACGAGGCGGACTCCGCTTCCACGGAGTCCGCCTCGGTCCGCCGGCTCAGCGGGAGATCTCTCCGTTGATCTCCGCTGAGCCGGCGGATGAGAGGGCCCTCTCTGCTCACTGAGCGGGGGAGGGGCTTGTCAAGAGACGCTGCTGCCTATGGAGAGATCGGACAAAAACGGACAGCATGTCCGCTTTCATCAGATCTCACCCGATCCAATCCGCCAGCGACGGATCCGAACGTATGGCTATCCGTCTGCTTTTAGCGGATCGGACCCGGTCGGATGTCAGCGGACATGTCTCCGCTGACATCCGTCGCTCCATAGGCTAACATGGAGCGCCCGTCAAAACTGACAGGCGGACCTGAACGGTCTGATCGTGTGAAAGGGGCCTTGAGCTTTTTGGAAAACATAGGGAAGGGTTATCACCCCTGTGACATTTGTTTTGCTGTCTTTCCTCCTCTTCAGAAGATTTCACCTCACTTTCTGTCTCAATGACAAATGTTTTTAGAAAATTTGGGTTTTTTAAGTGAAACAAGGATTGGTGATAAAGCATCAGTGGAAAGGAGAAATGTTTTTCCCATATTAACTCTTACAGGAGAGAATTTCCCTTCCTAGGGGTAGATTTCATCTCACTTCCTGTTGTCTCCTTCCGTTTGCAAGTAGGAGTCGTTTGTAAGTTGTATGTTTGAAAGTAGGGGCCTGCCCTATATACTCAAAAGAAATTGGGGCCTTAGGTGTTGGTGTTGCCACAACACTGTAAGCCCTCACAGGGCCCTGCTGTGAAATATTAGATCAAGAATTTTAATTACATGCCCCTGTTGAACAGGGGCAGAAAAATTGTGCCTTAGGCACTGGTGGCGGCGCCCAGAACCATAAATGTTCTTACAAGCTATCAGCGTGATCATTGAGGAGGAAGAGGATAATTACTCAGGATAGTCAATCAGCATCAGCATAGGCAGTCTTTAAAGGGATCTGAGATTTAAAAAAAAAATAATTTGGTTACATCAGCATCAGGTGCTTGGTAGCTGGTGGTGATCCAAGACTGATTAAAAAATTGTCTGAACGCATCGGTCAGACGGCCACCTTCTCCACCGCTCCTTCTTTGACTGACCGAAGCCTCAGCAACACATTGTCCAGGAACAGGAGTTTGTAACCTCCCAGTCTCTGGGAACGCGTTGCACAGACCTTTCTGCAAGGCCTCCCGAAGATGTTTCATCCTCTGCTCCCTCTGCGATGGCAAGATAAGGTCCGCAACCTTACCCTTGTAACGGGGATCAAGGAGGGTTGCCAGCCAGTATTGGTCCTTCTCCTTGATACCACGAATACGAGGATCCTTCCGCAGGCTTTGCAGGATCAGGGAGGCCATGCAGCGTAGGTTTGCTGAGGCATTCGGTCCGGAGTCCTCTGGGTCACTAAGGACGACATGAACCGCAGGCACCTCCTCCCAGCCACGTACAAGTCCATGTGTTTCTTGGGACTGATCCCTTAAAGACTGCTGCTGATGCTGGAGTGCCAGGCTCCACCTCCATGCTGACACAATCCTCCTCCTCCTCTTCCTGTGTGATTGGCGGGCACGCAGGAACACTGTCTGGATAAAGGGGGCCTTGAGAGCTAAGGAAATCCTCCTCTTCCTGCCTCTGTTCTGCCTCAAGTGCCCTGTCCATTATTCCACGCAGCGTGTGCTCCAACAGTGGACAAGGGGGACAGTGTCACTGATGCATGCACTGTCACTGCTCACCATCCTCGTGGCCTCCTCAAATGGTGACAGGACAGTGCATGCATCCCTGATCATGGCCCACTGGCGTGGGGAAAAAAAAACAAGCTCCCCTGACCCTGTCCTGGTGCCATAGTCGCACAGGTACTCGTTGATGGCCCTCTGCTGCGTGTGCAGCCGCTGCAGCATGGCCAACGTTGAGTTCTACCCGGTGGGCATGTCACAGATTAGGCAGTTCTTGGGCAGGTTAAACTCCTTTTGGTGGGTCTGGCATTATATGACCTGCAGAAATGCACACAGACTATCCTGGCCTGCCTCAGGAGATCCTGTAGGCCTCGGTACCTGCTCAGGAACCGCTGCACAACCAAGTTAAGGACGTGAGCCAAACAGGGCACATGGGTCAGTTGTCCCTGTCAGAGGGCAGAGAGGAGGTTGGTGCCATTGTCGCAAACCACCATACTTGCCTTAAGCTGGCGTGGCGTCAACCACCTCTGAACCTGCCCCTGTAGAGCTAACAGAACCTCTGCCCCAGTGTGGCTCCTGTCCCCCAAGCACACCAGCTCAAGCACCGCATGGCATCTTTTGGCCTGCGTACTTGTGTAGCCCCTTGAACGCCTATGGAGCACCACTGGTTCCGAGGACAAATCAGCACAGGAAGAGGCCATAGAGGAAGAAGGAAGAGAGGGGGTGGAGGAGAGAGGTGTGGCAGAATCACCACTAGTAGAATTTTGGAGGTGTGGTGGCGGAACAACCTCCAACACTACTGCACCCTGTCCTGCATCCTTCCCAGCTGCCAGAAGAGTCACACAATGCGCGGTGAAACTTAGGTAACGTCCCTGTCCATGCCTGCTGGACCATGAGTCAGCAGTAATATGCACCTTACCGCTAACCGCCATGTCCAGCGAGGCCAAGACATTGCCTTCCACATGCCGGGTAGAGAGCCGGAATCGCCTTTCGTGAGAAAAAGTGGCGTTTGGGAACCTGCCACTGAGGAACCGCACATTCCACAAACTCACGGAAGGGGGCAGAGTCTACCAACTGAAAAGGCAGCAGTTGAAGTGCTAACAATTTAGCCAAGATAGCATTCAAACTGCTAGGCATGTGGATGGCTGGGAGCAAACTTCTTTCGGCAGTGCAGCAGCTGGGGCAGGGAAATTTGCCTGGTACAATCTGACGTTGGTGTACCGATAGCAGATTGCCCACAAGTACTTGTCTGTGACACACCTAATTCTACACCTTCATTCCTCTCAGTGCAGGTCTCAGAGGGGACTGAAGGTATAGTGGGGTTGGAGATCCCAGCTGATGAGGAGCAAGGAGAGGTCCTCTTTGTTTTTTGGGTGGGGTCTTTTAGATACGCTTGCTTACTAACTGCATGGCAGGTCAACATATGTCTGGTCAAGCATGTGGTACCCAAGCGGGAGATGTTTTGGTCACGAGAGATACGCTTGAGACATATGTTGCAAATAGCAGCGCTGCGATCTGATGCACTCGTCTCAAAAAGCCCACACCAAAGAACTTTGGAATAATGTGCAGAGACAGCAGCGCCCTGCACATGTGGAGCTTTGGGGTGTGATGCAGTCAATGTGCTGCCCTTAGGCTGGCCCCTGGAGGGCATCCTGCCTCGTTGGTGATGTGCCGCCTCCTCCTCCTCCTCCTCTCTCCTATCAGGCACCCATGTGGAGTCAGTGACCTCATCATTCCCTCCCTCCTCATCACTGGAGCAAACCTGGCAGTATGCTGCAGCAGGAGGAACATGACTGCCAGATTGCTGTCCTTCTTGGGCACCCCCTCTGTCCGTGCTCATGTTACTGCCTTCATCGAGCTCAGTATCATCATCAGAGCCTTCCAAACGCTGGGCATCCTCCTGGAGCATGTACCCAACACTGTGGTCAAATAGTTCGTTCGAGGGACTCCTCAGGTGGACATGGTGGGGCTAGAGAAGGAGTCACTGATGACATTGAGCCGAGGGAAGAGGCCGCTGCTTTGCCAGACAAAGCACCCTGAGCATGGGTGAGAGAGGATGAGGAGGATGAGGACGGCTTGGTCATCCACTCAACCAAGTCTTCCGCATGTTGCGGCCCAACACGGCCAGCTGCCGAAAAAAAGGCCAAGCGTGTCCCACGGCCACGTGCTGATTAGGATGCACCGTCTCCACGACCAGCACTGTTGCCTCTAGACACAGAGCCTGCTTGCCCTCTTTTATTGGCTTGTCACTGTCTGCCTCTCCTTGTTTGCCTTCCAGACTTACTAATGGCCTGCAGTGAGCTGCACAAAACTGGGATGTATATATATTTATATATAGCGATTATACTGCAGCTAGCAGAATCAACTGCCTGCCTGTAGTATTATTAGTATGAGAACACCAGCACTTGTCTTCAGGTAGCTTTAGGTGCACACTGTGCAGGGTACACAGTACACTAACTGTAAATATTGTAGCTAATAGGACTAATAGGATCAGAAGAACACCAGCAATTTTCTTCAAATACTGTAAAAACACCTGCCTGCCTGTCAGTAGGAAGATAACAGGAACGGATCTAGCTAAACTGAATACAGTGTATATATATATACACAACACCTGGGATGCATATATATATACACAATACACTGTAAGTGCAGCTAACTGACTGACTGTCCTGCCTAATCTATCTAACTCAAATCAAATGTCTCTCTCTCTCTCTCTCTTTCTCTCCTCTCTCTCTCTCTCTCTCTCTCTCTCTGTGCCTCTCTCTCTGTGCCTCTCTCTCTCTCTGTGTCTCTCTCTGTCTCTCTGTCTCTCTCTCTCTGTCTCTCTCTCTCTCTCTCTCTCTGTCTCTCTCTGTCTCTCTCTGTCTCTCTCTCTCTCTCTCAATGAACGCCGGAACACACACTACACAGGGCCGCCGTGCAGGTGGTCTTATATAGTGTGGGGCTAAACCCCCTGAGCCATAACGCCAATTACGGCTCTCTGTTCAGATGGCGCTGTGATTGGGCAAGCATGCGGGTCATAGTGCATGCTTGGCCAATCATCAGCCAGCAATGCACTGAGATGCCGCAGTGAATTATGGGCCGTGACGCGCCACACGAATTTGGCGCGAACGGCCCATATCGTTCGCAATTCGGCAAACGGGCGAACACGAAGCTCATCCCTACACACAACACGTCATTATCATCACAGAGGAGACAATAAATAGAAAAACGCAGCCGTGTAAACGGCACGAAACGAGTGGAACGTGTGATTGTGAAGGATGCTGGGAAGATCGTTCAGGTCAAAGTTTACATTCATCTACCAAACACTCTACAACCCCCCCCCCCCCGCACCCCCCAACATTGTTCCTGGTATGTGACTCCTTCATAGGAATCCAACATTGAAAGCAAATATAAAGTCTTCATGGGAAATTCACGGGATTCATTGAGAAAATGTGACGTGTTCTCTGAATGGCGCCTGTGCTGAGCAGCCGACCTCCTGTGTTTAGTAGACAGAAGGACAGCCGGTCAGCACGGGACACAGAAGCGTGTGGAGATTACTCTAGTAGAGATGTAGTAGTGGTATATTAAGAGTGTAGTAGTAGTGGTGTGGAAGGGGTGTAGTATCTGTGTAGTAGTATCATTGTAGTAGGGGGATAGTAGTGGAGAAGTAGCTGTTTAGTATCTGTTCAGTAGTAGTATAGTAGAAGGGGGATAGTAGTGGTGTGGAAGGGGTGTAGTAGCTGTTCAGTAGTAGTATAGTAGAAGGGGGATAGTAGTGGTGTGGAAGGGGTGTAGTAGCTGTTCAGTAGTAGTATAGTAGAAGTGGGGTAGTAGTGCCTATGTGTGTCTATGGGGGGCGTATATGTGTATATGGGGGGGTGTACAGTATGTGTGTATATATGGGGGGTGTATGTGTGTCTATGAGGGGGTAATGTGTGTATATGAAGGGGGGTGGGGGTTGTGGGGGGGGGTAATGTGTGTATATGAAGGGGGGATGGGGGTTGTGGGGGGGGTATGTGTGTATATGAAGGGGGGTGGGGGTTGTGGGGGGGGTAATGTGTGTATATGAAGGGGGGTGGGGGTTGTGGGGGGGTAATGTGTGTATATGAAGGGGGGGGTTGTGGGGGGGTAATGTGTGTGTCTATGGAGGGGGGGTGGGGGTTGTGGGGGGGTTAGGTGTGTCTATGTGGGGGCATATGTGTGTATATGGGGGGTGTATATGGGGATGTACAGTATGTGTGTATATATATGGGGGGTTGTATGTGTGTCTATGGGGGGGTAATGTGGGGGGGTGGGGGTTGTGGGGGGGGGTAATGTGTGTATATGAAGGGGGTGGGGGTTGTGGGGGGGGGTAATGTGTGTGTAT
The DNA here is from genome assembly GCA_037952925.1 of Lithobates clamitans. NCBI lineage: Eukaryota > Metazoa > Chordata > Amphibia > Anura > Ranidae > Lithobates > Lithobates clamitans. Next base: position 143,832 of record JBBGZY010003189.1, read on the forward strand.
GAAGGGGGGTGGGGGTTGTGGGGGGGGTGGTAATGTGTGTATATGAAGGGGGGTGGGGGTTGTGGGGGGGTAATGTGTGTATATGAAGGGGGTGGGGGTTGTGGGGGGGGGGTAATGTGTGTATATGAAGGGGGGGTGGGGGTTGTGGGGGGGGTAATGTGTGTATATGAAGGGGGGTGGGGGTTGTGGGGGGGGGGGGGTAATGTGTGTATATGAAGGGGGGTGGGGGGGTAATGTGTGGATATGAAGGGGGGGTGGGGGTTGTGGGGGGGGGGGGTAATGTGTGTATATGAAGGGGGGTGGGGGTTGTGGGGGGGGGTAATGTGTGTGTATATGAAGGGGGGGTGGGGGTGTGGGGGGGGGTAATGTGTGTATATGAAGGGGGGTGGGGGTTGTGGGGGGGTAATGTGTGTATATGAAGGGGGGGTGGGGGTTGTGGGGGGGGGGTAATGTGTGTATATGAAGGGGGGGTGGGGGTTGTGGGGGGGGGTAATGTGTGTATGAAGGGGGGGTGGGGGGGTAATGTGTGTGTATATGAAGGGGGGTGGGGGTTGTGGGGGGGGTAATGAGTGTATATGAAGGGGGGGTGGGGGTTGTGGGGGGGTAATGTGTGTATATGAAGGGGGGTGGGGGTTGTGGGGGGGGGTAATGTGTGTATATGAAGGGGGGGTGGGGGTTGTGGGGGGGGTAATATGTGTAAATATAGGGAGGTGGGGGTTGTGGGGGGTAATGTGTGTATATGAAGGGGGGTGGGGGTTGTGGGGGGGTAATGTGTGTATATGAAGGGGGGGTGGGGGTTGTGGGGGGGTAATGTGTGTATTTGAAGGGGGGTGGGGGTTGTGGGGGGTAACGTGTGTATATGAAGGGGGCGGGGGTTTTGGGGGGGGATATTTGTGTCTATGGGGGGGTAATGTGTGTACATGAAGGGGGGTGGGGGTTGTGGGGGGGTAATGTGTGTGTATATGAAGGGGGGTGGGGGTTGTGGGGGGGTAATGTGTGTATATGAAGGGGGGCAGGGGTTTTGGGGGGGGATATTTGTGTCTATGGGGGGGTAATGTGTGTACATGAAGGGGGGGTTGTGGGGGGGTATGTGTGTGTATATGAAGGGGGGTGGGGGTTGTGGGGGGGTAATGTGTGTATATGAAGGGGGCGGGGTTTTGGGGGGGGAGGATATTTGTGTCTATGGGGGGGTAATGTGTGTACATGAAGGGGGGGTTGTGGGGGGTAATGTGTGTATATGAAGGGGGGTGGGGGTTGTGGGGGGTAATGTGTGTATATGAAGGGGGGGGTTTTGGGGGGATATGTGTGTATATGAAGGGGGGGTGGGGGTTGTGGGGGGGTAATGTGTGTATATGAAGGGGGGTGGGGGTTGTGGGGGGTAATGTGTGTATATGAAGGGGGGTGGGGGTTGTGGGGGGTAATGTGTGTATATGAAGGGGGGTGGGGGTTTTGGGGGGGAATATTTGTGTCTATGGAGGGGGGTGTAGATAGTCTGCTTTTTCTCAGATTTATTGGTGATGAAATAAGAGAAGTTCCTGTGTAACGTTCTGATATCTCGGAGGGAAAACACCCGGACAGGACAAATATTTCTCAGATTAATCGCTGTTTGTACAACTCTATAAATATTTCCCCATAGAACACACAGAGGTGTCCTGGGGGGGGAGGGGGGGGGTGATAAAATCCCAATGAAGCCGTATGGGTTGATGGCTCGGAGGTCATGAAGAACACCGTCACTGCTGGGATGACACCTGGACCATACGAAGTTCATGGTGACGGGAAGGTGGGTGGCGGGGACAACAAATATGTGTATTTCACAATGTGACCTTCATTAGGAAAACCTCGGATGTCGGTGCGCTGATGACCCCCTAAGGAGCTGCTGAGTTTAATGGGCCCCCTTGACCTACAGCAGTCTTTCTCCAACTTTTTAGCCCTGAGGAACCCCTAAAACCGTTTTCAGGTCTCAGAGGACCCCCCTACAAAAACCAATTGATTGGGAGTCAATGGCCCTTTATGTGGTCAGCAGGAATAATGCAACCCTTACAAACAGCCTGAAAATATAATCGGGGTAAATACCGCTCGCTTTGCCAAGTGTTGGTTCTGTCTGTAGTTCCAGGGGCATCACAATAGAAGGGCAACAAGGTACAGCTCAAGGAACCCCTCACAACCTCTAGAGCAGTGGTTCTCAACCCTCGGGGGTTGAATGTTGATTTGCCTGGGGTCACCGAATCCTGGGCTGTTCCTGAAGCCCTCATCGCTTTCTAAAGGAGTTCCTCTGCTCTATTTGCCTCCCTGTGTTCCAGGCCTTGTCATAGACCCACTTCTATGCAGCACCTGCCTAGGTAGGTTGCCAGAGTGATGGCTAATTGTAGTTCTTTTTTGCTCCCCTGTAATCATTGGAGCAGCTATTATTCTTAGAACTTAGAGGGCTGGGAGAGTCAAATGGTCAGCATGAATATTTATTGTGCTGCAGCCAATCTCTCGGGAGGTGTGTCCAGTAGGTGGCTGGGGGGAGCATAAATAATATGTGGCCTGGAACAGCTCTGTTCTTGTCCTGCTGGAGAAGTTCCCAGCCTCAGGGGCTGCTGCCCCTTTGAGGTGGCTTTGCTGGAGTTTGCTGATGTTCATCAAGGTCACAGCTAATCAGCTTTGGAACTATCTAAGCAGGGTCTGGAGGACTCACTACTGGGGAGGAAGCTGGTAGGTGTGTAGCTGTTCTGTGGCATTGTGAGGATTAACCCCTCCCTCACCAAGGAGTGTCTGGTCCCTACTCTTCTACATAGAAGACAGATGGAGATCATTAATATCTTCCTCTTGTAGCTTAGAAATGGTCCAAAGATGGCAAGCTATAGGGGGTGTTATCTGTTCCTATCACACCATTCCTTCCATTGTGGACCAGGAACCATGATATTCATTACCAAGAACCATGGTAATCCCGAGGACACGGCTCACTGGCTCCTTTTTCAAGCTAAAGCCCGGCCAAAACCTATTTCCTTTAGAGAAGGTTTAGAGCCTCTGTTGGGTTTTTATTGCCATAAATGTCCCCAGGGCTTTCTTTCTCAGAGAATAGGTGCAGGAACTCACCCCTTCTGAGTCAACCCTTGACTCCACCCCTACCCACCTCCGAGCACCGTTCCTTGGTTCCACCCCCTTATCCACCTCCCAGCAGTAACTCGCCCCTTCTGAGTCACCCCTTGACTCCGCCCCCTACCCACCTCCGAGCACCGTTCCTTGGTTCCACCCTCTTATAAACCTCCCAGCAGGAAATCACCCCTTCTGAGTCACCCCTTGACTCCACCCCCTACCCCCCTCCGAGCACCGTTCCTTGGTTCCACCCCTTATCCACCTCCCAGCAGGAACTCACCTCTTCTGAGTCAACCCTTGACTCCACCCCTACCCACCTCCGAGCACCGTTCCTTGGTTCCACCCCCTTATCCACCTCCCAGCAGGAACTCACCCCTTCTGAGTCACCCCTTGACTCCACCCCCTACCCCCCTCCGAGCACCGTTCCTTGGTTCCACCCCCTTATCCACCTCCCAGCAGGAACTCACCCCTTCTGAGTCACCCTTGACTCCGCCCCCTACCCACCTCCGAGCACCGTTCCTTGGTTCAACCCCTTATCCACCTCCCAGCAGGAACTCACCCCTTTTAAGTCACCCCTTGACTCCACCCCTACCCACCTCTGAGCACCGTTCCTTGGTTCCACCCCTTACCCACCTCCCAGTACTGCCCCTTTTAAAAAGAATATAGAACCAAGTATCATTTTGTGGTGTTAAATATTTTGTATGGAATTTGTTCATGATAACAAGAAAAACAGCAAAATAGATCTAGCAACAATGGACACCCCAGGGACAATAGATCCACCCCAGCAACATTAGACCCCTCCCTGAACAGTAAACCCCCCCCCAGCAACATAAGACCCCCCCCAGCAACAATAGATCCCTCACGAGCAGCAGAAGACCTCGCCAGCAACAATAGACCCCCTTCCTCTGCAAAAATACAATGGATTCCCCAGCAGCCAGCATCATTAGACCCCTCCCTCAACAGTAAATCCCCCCCAGCAACATAAGAACCCCCCCCAACAACAATAGATCCCTCACGAGCAACAGAAGTGCCCGACTGAGTGTCCCTATCAGGGAGATTTCCCTTCACCTCAGGGCGGATAAAAGCAAAAGACACCTCATGTGAGGAAGGGTTGGAACCCCTGACAATGTTTTAAGGCTGTCCATCCCATCCTGCTCTGCTAACCAGTGTGCCACTCATCTCTTATAAAGGTGTCACAAGGACAGGAAGTGAGGGAAAATCTCCCCAATGGGGGTCACAGACAGAAAATGAGCCTGGAGCTCCACTCCAATCTGTCCAAGAAATAGTAATAATGACTTGGCAGTAGTTGGGTTTGAAAACCTGGACATAGATGGGATGGGGGGTATTGGGGGGGGGGGGGGTGAGGGGGGGTCAGCGGTAGGAAATGGGGATTACTTGGAAAGGTCCAGCTGTCACTGATATGACAAGTTACTTCTCCAATCTCCCTCCTTCCTGAAACTGAGCAAGTGCCAGTGGATGCACCATCTGGATTGTGGTCAGCTGTGCAGAGCGGTCTGTGCATGGAGCAGGTGCAGCATAGCCCAGGGATCAGCCAATCGGCAGCTGCGGGGGGGGGGGGGTGGCATGCCTGCATAGAGGGGGGACATGGCTCTGTACAGAGGGGGGGGACATGGCTCTGTACAGAGGGGGAACATGGTTCTCTACAGATGGGCGACATGGCTCTGTACAGAGGGGGGGACATGGCTCTGTATAGAGGGGGGACATGGCTCTGTACAGAGGGGGGACATGGCTCTGTACAGAGGGGGGGACATGGCTCTGTATAGAGGGGGACATGGCTCTGTACAGAGGGGGGACATGGCTCTGTAGAGAGGGGGGGACATGGCTCTGTACAGAGGGGGGGACATGGCTCTGTACAGAGGGGGGGACATGGCTCTGTATAGAGGGGGGACATGGCTCTGTATTGAGGGGGGGACATGGCTCTGCACAGAGGGGGGACATGGTTCTGTACAGAGGGGGGGACATGGCTCTGCACAGAGGGGGGACATGGCTCTGTATAGAGGGGGGACATGGCTCTGTACAGAGGGGGGGACATGGTTCTGTACAGAGGGGGGACATGGCTCTGCACAGAGGGGGGACATGGCTCTGCACAGAGGGGGGGACATGGCTCTGTACAGAGGGGGGACATGGCTCTGTACAGAGGGGGGACATGACTCTGTATAGAGGGGGGGACATGGCTCTGTACAGAGGGGGGGACATGGTTCTGTACAGAGGGGGGACATGGCTCTGCACAGAGGGGGGGACATGGCTCTGCACAGAGGGGGGACATGGCTCTGCACAGAGGGGGGACATGGCTCTGCACAGAGGGGGGGACATGGCTCTGTACAGAGGGGGGACATGGCTCTGTATAGAGGGGGGACATGACTCTGTATAGAGGGGGGGACATGGCTCTGTACAGAGGGGGGACATGGTTCTGTACAGAGGGGGGACATGGCTCTGCACAGAGGGGGGGACATGGCTCTGTACAGAGGGGGGGACATGGCTCTGTACAGAGGGGGGGACATTGCTCTGTATAGAGTGGGGGACATGGCTCTGTACAGAGGGGGGGACTTGGCTCTGTATAGAGGGGGGACATGGCTCTGTATAGAGAGGGGGACATGGCTCTGTACAGAGGGGGGGACATGGCTCTGTACAGAGGGGGGACATGGCTCTGTATAGAGAGGGGGACATGGCTCTGTACAGAGGGGGGACATGGCTCTGTACAGAGGGGGGGACATGGCTCTGTATAGAGGGGGGGACATGGCTCTGTACAGAGGGGGGGACATGGTTCTGTACAGAGGAGGGACATGGCTCTGTACAGAGGGGGGGACATGGCTCTGTACAGAGGGGGGACATGGCTCTGTATAGAGGGGGGACATGACTCTGTATAGAGGGGGGGACATGGCTCTGTACAGAGGGGGGGACATGGTTCTGTACAGAGGGGGGACATGGCTCTGTACAGAGGGGGGGACATGGTTCTGTACAGTCAGAGGGGGGGACATGGCTCTGTACAGAGGGGGGACATGGTTCTGTACAGAGGGGGGGACATGGCTCTGTATAGAGGGGGGACATGGCTCTGTACAGAGGGGGGGACATGGTTTTGTACAGAGGGGGGACATGGCTCTGTACAGAGGGGGGGACATGGTTCTGTACAGAGGGGGGACATGGCTCTGTACAGAGGGGGGACATGGCTCTGTACAGAGGGGGGACATGGTTCTGTACAGAGGGGGGGACATGGCTCTGTATAGAGGGGGGACATGGCTCTGTACAGAGGGGGGGACATGGTTTTGTACAGAGGGGGGACATGGCTCTGTACAGAGGGGGGGACATGGTTCTGTACAGAGGGGGGACATGGCTCTGCATAGGGGGGGGACATGGCTCTGCACAGAGGGGGGGACATGGCTCTGTACAGATGGGGGACATGGTTCTGTACAGAGGGGGGACATGGCTCTGTACAGAGGGGGGACATGGCTCTGTACAGAGAGGGGGACATGGCTCTGTACAGAGGGGGGACATGGCTCTGTACAGAGGGGGGGCATGGCTCTGTATAGAGGGGGGACATGGCTCTGTACAGAGGGGGGGGCATGGCTCTGTATAGAGGGGGGACATGGCTCTGTACAGAGGGGGGGACATGGTTCTGTACAGAGGGGGGACATGGCTCTGCATAGGGGGGGGACATGGCTCTGCACAGAGGGGGGGACATGGCTCTGTACAGATGGGGGACATGGCTCTGTACAGAGGGGGGACATGGCTCTGTACAGAGGGGGGACATGGCTCTGTACAGAGGGGGGACATGGCTCTGCACAGAGGGGGGGACATGGCTCTGTACAGAGGGGGGGACATGGCTCTGCACAGAGAGGGGGACATGGCTCTGCACAGAGAGGGGGACATGGCTCTGTACAGAGGGGGGACATGGCTCTGTACAGAGGGGGGGGCATGGCTCTGTATAGAGGGGGGACATGGCTCTGTACAGAGGGGGGGACATGGCTCTGCACAGAGAGGGGGACATGGCTCTGCACAGAGAGGGGGACATGGCTCTGTACAGAGGGGGGACATGGCTCTGTACAGAGGGGGGGGCATGGCTCTGTATAGAGGGGGGACATGGTTTTGTACAGAGGGGGGACATGGCTCTGTACAGAGGGGGGGACATGGTTCTGTACAGAGGGGGGACATGGCTCTGTACAGAGGGGGGACATGGTTCTGTACAGAGGGGGGGACATGGCTCTGTATAGAGGGGGGACATGGCTCTGTACAGAGGGGGGGACATGGTTTTGTACAGAGGGGGGACATGGCTCTGTACAGAGGGGGGACATGGTTCTGTACAGAGGGGGGGACATGGCTCTGTATAGAGGGGGGACATGGCTCTGTACAGAGGGGGGGACATGGTTTTGTACAGAGGGGGGACATGGCTCTGTACAGAGGGGGGACATGGTTCTGTACAGAGGGGGGACATGGCTCTGCATAGGGGGGGGACATGGCTCTGCACAGAGGGGGGGACATGGCTCTGTACAGATGGGGGACATGGCTCTGTACAGAGGGGGGACATGGCTCTGTACAGAGGGGGGACATGGCTCTGTACAGAGGGGGGACATGGTTCTGTACAGAGGGGGGGACATGGCTCTGTATAGAGGGGGGGACATGGCTCTGTATAGAGGGGGGGACTTGGCTCTGTACAGAGGGGGGGACATGGCTCTGTATAGAGGGGGGGACATGGTTCTGTACAGAGGGGGGACATGGCTCTGTATAGAGGGGGGGACATGGTTCTGTACAGAGGGGGGGACATGGCTCTGTATAGAGGGGGGGACATGGCTCTGTATAGAGGGGGGGACTTGGCTCTGTACAGAGGGGGGGACATGGCTCTGTATAGAGGGGGGGACATGGTTCTGTACAGAGGGGGGGACATGGCTCTGTACAGAGGGGGGACATGGCTCTGTATAGAGGGGGGACATGGCTCTGTACAGAGGGGGGGACTTGGCTCTGTACAGAGGGGGGGACATGGCTCTGTATAGAGGGGGGGACATGGTTCTGTACAGAGGGGGGACATGGCTCTGTATAGAGGGTGGGACATGGCTCTGTATAGAGGGGGGGACTTGGCTCTGTACAGAGGGGGGACATGGCTCTGTATAGAGGGGGGGACTTGGCTCCGTACAGAGAGGGGGGACATGGCTCTGCACAGAGGGGGGGACATGGTTCTGTATAGAGGGGGGGACTTGGCTCTGTACAGAGGGGGGACATGGCTCTGCACAGAGGGGGGGACATGGTTCTGTACAGAGGGGGGACATGGCTCTGTATAGAGGGGGGGCATGGCTCTGTACAGAGGGGGGGACATGGCTCTGTACAGAGGGGGGGCATGGCTCTGCACAGGGGGGGGGGCATGGCTCTGTATAGAGGGGGGACATGGCTCTGTACAGAGGGGGGGACATGGTTCTGTACAGAGGGGGGGACATGGCTCTGTACAGAGGGGGGACATGGCTCTGTACAGAGGGGGGGGCATGGCTCTGTATAGAGGGGGGACATGGCTCTGTACAGAGGGGGGGACATGGTTCTGTACAGAGAGGGGGACATGGCTCTGTACAGAGGGGGGACATGGCTCTGTACAGAGGGGGGGGCATGGCTCTGTATAGAGGGGGGACATGGCTCTGTACAGAGGGGGGGGCATGGCTCTGTATAGAGGGGGGACATGGCTCTGTACAGAGGGGGGGACATGGTTCTGTACAGAGGGGGGACATGGCTCTGCATAGGGGGGGGACATGGCTCTGCACAGAGGGGGGGACATGGCTCTGTACAGATGGGGGACATGGCTCTGTACAGAGGGGGGACATGGCTCTGTACAGAGGGGGGACATGGCTCTGTACAGAGGGGGGACATGGCTCTGCACAGAGGGGGGGACATGGCTCTGTACAGAGGGGGGGACATGGCTCTGCACAGAGAGGGGGACATGGCTCTGCACAGAGAGGGGGACATGGCTCTGTACAGAGGGGGGACATGGCTCTGTACAGAGGGGGGGGCATGGCTCTGTATAGAGGGGGGACATGGCTCTGTACAGAGGGGGGGACATGGCTCTGCACAGAGAGGGGGACATGGCTCTGCACAGAGAGGGGGACATGGCTCTGTACAGAGGGGGGACATGGCTCTGTACAGAGGGGGGGGCATGGCTCTGTATAGAGGGGGGACATGGTTTTGTACAGAGGGGGGACATGGCTCTGTACAGAGGGGGGGACATGGTTCTGTACAGAGGGGGGACATGGCTCTGTACAGAGGGGGGACATGGTTCTGTACAGAGGGGGGGACATGGCTCTGTATAGAGGGGGGACATGGCTCTGTACAGAGGGGGGGACATGGTTTTGTACAGAGGGGGGACATGGCTCTGTACAGAGGGGGGACATGGTTCTGTACAGAGGGGGGGACATGGCTCTGTATAGAGGGGGGACATGGCTCTGTACAGAGGGGGGGACATGGTTTTGTACAGAGGGGGGACATGGCTCTGTACAGAGGGGGGACATGGTTCTGTACAGAGGGGGGACATGGCTCTGCATAGGGGGGGGACATGGCTCTGCACAGAGGGGGGGACATGGCTCTGTACAGATGGGGGACATGGCTCTGTACAGAGGGGGGACATGGCTCTGTACAGAGGGGGGACATGGCTCTGTACAGAGGGGGGACATGGTTCTGTACAGAGGGGGGGACATGGCTCTGTATAGAGGGGGGGACATGGCTCTGTATAGAGGGGGGGACTTGGCTCTGTACAGAGGGGGGGACATGGCTCTGTATAGAGGGGGGGACATGGTTCTGTACAGAGGGGGGACATGGCTCTGTATAGAGGGGGGGACATGGCTCTGTATAGAGGGGGGGACATGGTTCTGTACAGAGGGGGGGACATGGCTCTGTATAGAGGGGGGGACATGGCTCTGTATAGAGGGGGGGACTTGGCTCTGTACAGAGGGGGGGACATGGCTCTGTATAGAGGGGGGGACATGGTTCTGTACAGAGGGGGGGACATGGCTCTGTACAGAGGGGGGACATGGCTCTGTATAGAGGGGGGACATGGCTCTGTACAGAGGGGGGGACTTGGCTCTGTACAGAGGGGGGGACATGGCTCTGTATAGAGGGGGGGACATGGTTCTGTACAGAGGGGGGACATGGCTCTGTATAGAGGGTGGGACATGGCTCTGTATAGAGGGGGGGACTTGGCTCTGTACAGAGGGGGGACATGGCTCTGTATAGAGGGGGGGACTTGGCTCCGTACAGAGAGGGGGGACATGGCTCTGCACAGAGGGGGGGACATGGTTCTGTATAGAGGGGGGGACTTGGCTCTGTACAGAGGGGGGACATGGCTCTGCACAGAGGGGGGGACATGGTTCTGTACAGAGGGGGGACATGGCTCTGTATAGAGGGGGGGCATGGCTCTGTACAGAGGGGGGGACATGGCTCTGTACAGAGGGGGGGCATGGCTCTGCACAGGGGGGGGGCATGGCTCTGTATAGAGGGGGGACATGGCTCTGTACAGAGGGGGGGACATGGTTCTGTACAGAGGGGGGGACATGGCTCTGTACAGAGGGGGGACATGGCTCTGTACAGAGGGGGGGGCATGGCTCTGTATAGAGGGGGGACATGGCTCTGTACAGAGGGGGGGACATGGTTCTGTACAGAGGGGGGACATGGCTCTGCATAGGGGGGGGGGGACATGGCTCTGCACAGAGGGGGGGACATGGCTCTGTACAGAGGGGGGGACATGGTTCTGTACAGAGGGGGGACATGGCTCTGCATAGGGGGGGGGACATGGCTCTGCACAGAGGGGGGACATGGCTCTGTACAGAGGGGGGGACATGGTTCTGTACAGAGGGGGGACATGGCTCTGCATAGGGGGGGGGGGACATGGCTCTGCACAGAGGGGGGACATGGCTCTGTATAGAGGGGGGGACATGGCTCTGTACAGAGGGGGGGACGTGGCTCTGCATAGAGGGGGGGACATGGCTCTGCACAGAGAGGGGGACATGGCTCTGTACAGAGGGGGGGACTTGGCTCTGTACAGAGGGGGGGACATGGCTCTGTATAGAGGGGGGGACATGGTTCTGTACAGAGGGGGGACATGGCTCTGTATAGAGGGTGGGACATGGCTCTGTATAGAGGGGGGGACATGGCTCTGTACAGAGGGGGGGACTTGGCTCTGTACAGAGGGGGGACATGGCTCTGCACAGAGGGGGGGACATGGTTCTGTATAGAGGAGGGGACTTGGCTCTGTACAGAGGGGGGACATGGCTCTGCACAGAGAGGGGGACATGGTTCTGTACAGAGGGGGGACATGGCTCTGTATAGAGGGGGGGACATGGTTCTGTACAGAGGGGGGGACATGGCTCTGTACAGAGGGGGGGACATGGCTCTGTACAGAGGGGGGACATGGCTCTGTATAGAGGGGGGGACGTGGCTCTGCATAGAGGGGGGGACATGGCTCTGCACAGAGAGGGGGACATGGCTCTGTACAGAGGGGGGGACTTGGCTCTGTACAGAGGGGGGGACATGGCTCTGTATAGAGGGGGGGACATGGTTCTGTACAGAGGGGGGACATGGCTCTGTATAGAGGGTGGGACTTGGCTCTGTACAGAGGGGGGACATGGCTCTGCACAGAGGGGGGGACATGGTTCTGTATAGAGGAGGGGACTTGGCTCTGTACAGAGGGGGGACATGGCTCTGCACAGAGGGGGGGACATGGTTCTGTACAGAGGGGGGACATGGCTCTGTATAGAGGGGGGGGACATGGTTCTGTACAGAGGGGGGGACATGGCTCTGTACAGAGGGGGGGACATGGCTCTGTACAGAGGGGGGACATGGCTCTGTATAGAGGGGGGGACATGGTTCTGTACAGAGGGGGGACATGGCTCTGTACAGAGGGGGGGACATGGCTCTGCACAGAGGGGGGGACATGGCTCTGCACAGAGGGGGGACATGGCTCTGTATAGAGGGGGGACATGGTTCTGTACAGAGGGGGGACATGGCTCTGTACAGAGGGGGGGACATGGCTCTGTATAGAGGGGGGGACATGGCTCTGTACAGAGGGGGGGACATGGCTCTGTATAGAGGGGGGGACATGGTTCTGTACAGAGGGGGGGACATGGCTCTGCACAGAGGGGGGGACATGGCTCTGCACAGAGGGGGGACATGGCTCTGTATAGAGGGGGGACATGGTTCTGTACAGAGGGGGGACATGGCTCTGTACAGAGGGGGGGACATGGCTCTGTATAGAGGGGGGACATGGCTCTGTACAGAGGGGGGGACATGGTTTTGTACAGAGGGGGGACATGGCTCTGTACAGAGGGGGGACATGGTTCTGTACAGAGGGGGGGACATGGCTCTGTATAGAGGGGGGACATGGCTCTGTACAGAGGGGGGGACATGGTTTTGTACAGAGGGGGGACATGGCTCTGTACAGAGGGGGGACATGGTTCTGTACAGAGGGGGACATGGCTCTGCATAGGGGGGGGACATGGCTCTGCACAGAGGGGGGGACATGGCTCTGTACAGATGGGGGACATGGCTCTGTACAGAGGGGGGACATGGCTCTGTACAGAGGGGGGACATGGCTCTGTACAGAGGGGGGGACATGGTTCTGTACAGAGGGGGGGACATGGCTCTGTATAGAGGGGGGGACATGGCTCTGTATAGAGGGGGGGACTTGGCTCTGTACAGAGGGGGGGACATGGCTCTGTATAGAGGGGGGGACATGGTTCTGTACAGAGGGGGGACATGGCTCTGTATAGAGGGGGGGACATGGCTCTGTATAGAGGGGGGGACATGGTTCTGTACAGAGGGGGGGACATGGCTCTGTATAGAGGGGGGGACATGGCTCTGTATAGAGGGGGGGACTTGGCTCTGTACAGAGGGGGGGACATGGCTCTGTATAGAGGGGGGGACATGGTTCTGTACAGAGGGGGGGACATGGCTCTGTACAGAGGGGGACATGGCTCTGTATAGAGGGGGGACATGGCTCTGTACAGAGGGGGGGACTTGGCTCTGTACAGAGGGGGGACATGGCTCTGTATAGAGGGGGGGACATGGTTCTGTACAGAGGGGGGACATGGCTCTGTATAGAGGGTGGGACATGGCTCTGTATAGAGGGGGGGACTTGGCTCTGTACAGAGGGGGGACATGGCTCTGTATAGAGGGGGGGGACTTGGCTCCGTACAGAGAGGGGGGACATGGCTCTGCACAGAGGGGGGGACATGGTTCTGTATAGAGGGGGGGACTTGGCTCTGTACAGAGGGGGGACATGGCTCTGCACAGAGGGGGGGACATGGTTCTGTACAGAGGGGGGACATGGCTCTGTATAGAGGGGGGGCATGGCTCTGTACAGAGGGGGGGACATGGCTCTGTACAGAGGGGGGGCATGGCTCTGCACAGGGGGGGGGCATGGCTCTGTATAGAGGGGGGACATGGCTCTGTACAGAGGGGGGGACATGGTTCTGTACAGAGGGGGGGACATGGCTCTGTACAGAGGGGGGACATGGCTCTGTACAGAGGGGGGGGCATGGCTCTGTATAGAGGGGGGACATGGCTCTGTACAGAGGGGGGGACATGGTTCTGTACAGAGGGGGGACATGGCTCTGCATAGGGGGGGGGGGGACATGGCTCTGCACAGAGGGGGGGACATGGCTCTGTACAGAGGGGGGGACATGGTTCTGTACAGAGGGGGGACATGGCTCTGCATAGGGGGGGGGACATGGCTCTGCACAGAGGGGGGACATGGCTCTGTACAGAGGGGGGGACATGGTTCTGTACAGAGGGGGGACATGGCTCTGCATAGGGGGGGGGGGACATGGCTCTGCACAGAGGGGGGACATGGCTCTGTATAGAGGGGGGGACATGGCTCTGTACAGAGGGGGGGACGTGGCTCTGCATAGAGGGGGGGACATGGCTCTGCACAGAGAGGGGGACATGGCTCTGTACAGAGGGGGGGACTTGGCTCTGTACAGAGGGGGGGACATGGCTCTGTATAGAGGGGGGGACATGGTTCTGTACAGAGGGGGGACATGGCTCTGTATAGAGGGTGGGACATGGCTCTGTATAGAGGGGGGGACATGGCTCTGTACAGAGGGGGGGACTTGGCTCTGTACAGAGGGGGGACATGGCTCTGCACAGAGGGGGGGACATGGTTCTGTATAGAGGAGGGGACTTGGCTCTGTACAGAGGGGGGACATGGCTCTGCACAGAGAGGGGGACATGGTTCTGTACAGAGGGGGGACATGGCTCTGTATAGAGGGGGGGACATGGTTCTGTACAGAGGGGGGGGACATGGCTCTGTACAGAGGGGGGGACATGGCTCTGTACAGAGGGGGGACATGGCTCTGTATAGAGGGGGGGACGTGGCTCTGCATAGAGGGGGGGACATGGCTCTGCACAGAGAGGGGGACATGGCTCTGTACAGAGGGGGGGACTTGGCTCTGTACAGAGGGGGGGACATGGCTCTGTATAGAGGGGGGGACATGGTTCTGTACAGAGGGGGGACATGGCTCTGTATAGAGGGTGGGACTTGGCTCTGTACAGAGGGGGGACATGGCTCTGCACAGAGGGGGGGACATGGTTCTGTATAGAGGAGGGGACTTGGCTCTGTACAGAGGGGGGACATGGCTCTGCACAGAGGGGGGGACATGGTTCTGTACAGAGGGGGGGACATGGCTCTGTATAGAGGGGGGGACATGGTTCTGTACAGAGGGGGGGACATGGCTCTGTACAGAGGGGGGGACATGGCTCTGTACAGAGGGGGGACATGGCTCTGTATAGAGGGGGGGACATGGTTCTGTACAGAGGGGGGACATGGCTCTGTACAGAGGGGGGGACATGGCTCTGCACAGAGGGGGGGACATGGCTCTGCACAGAGGGGGGACATGGCTCTGTATAGAGGGGGGACATGGTTCTGTACAGAGGGGGACATGGCTCTGTACAGAGGGGGGGACATGGCTCTGTATAGAGGGGGGGACATGGCTCTGTACAGAGGGGGGGACATGGCTCTGTATAGAGGGGGGGACATGGTTCTGTACAGAGGGGGGGACATGGCTCTGCACAGAGGGGGGGACATGGCTCTGCACAGAGGGGGGACATGGCTCTGTATAGAGGGGGGACATGGTTCTGTACAGAGGGGGGACATGGCTCTGTACAGAGGGGGGGACATGGCTCTGTATAGAGGGGGGGACATGGCTCTGTACAGAGGGGGGGACATGGCTCTGTACAGAGGGGGGGACATGGCTCTGTATAGAGGGGGGGACATGGCTCTGTACAGAGGGGGGACATGGCTCTGTATAGAGGGGGGGACATGGCTCTGCACAGAGGGGGAGACATGGCTTTGTGCATAGGGGGGGACATGGCTCTGCACAGAGGGGGGGACATGGCTTTGTACAAAGGAGGGGGGGGGTCTACAGAATGAATGAGCAATAAAAGTCCCCAGACCTCAGAATTTCTGAATGGCTACACGGAGGATTACCATAGGCTGGAGGCACAACTACTACTCCCATCCTCCCTCATGTGACTAGGGTCGCCACCTTTTCTTCAAGCCACACCCCAACACTTTTGCGGTGCAGGGCAATTTTTTTTCCTGCTACTCTCCTTGGGTACCTCAGGGAGAGTAAAAATGCGGCCCGTGAACAGTGGGTGTGGCCAAATTGCTCTTTGCTGACATCATTGCCCCACCCTTCAGTGATGCCAAACCGCCCCCCCAGACAGCCGTCCGCAGCTTCCAGACGGCAACAGATTTGTGTGTGACTCTCGATTACTTGGGGAGCCAAAGGCTGAATAATAAAATTTAAAGCGCCCCGTCCCTCCATGCTTGTGCGCAGAAGCGAACGCATACGAAAGTCGCAACCACATATGTAAATAGTGTTCAACCCACACATGTGAGGTATCGCCACGATCGGTAGAGTGAGAGCAATAATTCTAGACCTCCTCTGTAACTCTAAACTGGTAACCTGTAAAACATTTTAAGCGTCGCCTATGGAGGTTTTTAAGGGTCAAAATTTGTCACCATTCCACGAGCGGGCGCAATTTTGAAGAGTGACATGTTGGGTATCAATTTACTCGGCATAACATTATCTTTCACAATATAAAAAAATTGGGCTAACCTTACTGTTTATTCAAAAAAGTGTATCATTTCCAAAAAATTGCATTTGTAAGACCGCTGCGCAAATACGGTGTGACATAAAGTATTGCAACGACCGCCATTTTATTCTCTAGGGTGTCTGGAAAATATATATAATGTTTGGGGGTTCTGAGTAATTTTCCAGCAAAAAAAAAGATTTTTAACTTGTAAACAATAAGTTTGAAAAATAGGACCTTAAGTGGTTCAATGCAATGCTACTAGTACTGAAATAGCCAATGAAATGTCCATATAAACTGAGCGATCCCTCCCTGATAAATGGGACAAAATGGTCCCTCTCTGATGAAATGCGTCAAAGTGGTCCCTCCCTGATAAATGCGTCAAAGTGGTCCCTCTCTGATGAAATGCGTCAGTGGTCCCTCTCTGATGAAATGCATCAAAGTGGTCCCTCTCTGATGAAATGTGTCAGTGGTCCCTCTCTGATGAAATGCATCAAAGTGGTCCCTCTCTGATGAAATGCGTCAAAGTGGTCCCTCTCTGATGAAATGCGTCAGTGGTCCCTCTCTAGTGAAATGCGTCAAAGTGGTCCCTCTCTGGCCAAAATAGGATACAAAATATATAAAAGAGGGTTTTCTAAAAAAAAGATAAAAGATGGTGATTGGTTATGACATAGAGGGGTTGATTTACTAAAACTGGAGGGTGCAAAATCTGGTGCAGCTGTGCCTGGCAGCCAATCAGCTTCCAGCTTCATTGGATTGGATTCCATACATAAAGCCTTGTTTTCTATTTATAAGGCATGGCTATGGCCATGCTGGCCTTACAAATGTGCGTTGTACTGTGCTAGCTTGGGGGCCCGATATTTTGGATCCAAAACTTTGGTAAATTGAATAAGAATAAACCTCGGGAGAAGAGCCCAGTCACATGACCAACCTCTCGTCCAATCACAGAGCAGAGGGCTCTCCATAGGACTCTGCAGGCTATACACATTGTATGATAATAATACCGAGTATAGTGGATTATAGATTTCTTCTCTCCATTTGTATGCCCCCCTTCCCCCCCCCGAATCTTCCAGACTCTGGTGTCACGTAAGATCTTCCAGCTTGTTCCACCAAGTCTTCCATACAATAATGGTGGCCATTGTTCTCATCCTGAGGTGGACTTTTATGATGGTTGTTATCAGTTATAACTCGTCTGATACATTACTATGATTTATACTCATTTTTCTTTAAAGTTCCTGATTGCCCTCATCAGAGATTGGCGCACACACAGGGCTGAAATGAGAAAACTATTTCTGAGTGTTCTTGTGTTTGATTTTCTGACTAATCTCAGGTACAATGGGCTTCTTTATACCAATGAAGGAAGATATTTGTGACATTTATAGAGCCATATAACTAATCAATAGAGATTTCATTGATACGATTTCCAGACTATGCAAACAGTTCAGATAATCACATTTATGATAAGGCTCCCATGTGAATCGTTTATGACCGTCTATTGATGAGAACTTCATGGTGAGCGCTTCATGGTGAGCACTTCAGGGTGAGCACTTCAGGGTGAGAGCTTTGTGGTGTGCATTTCATGGTGAGAGCTTCATGGTGAGCGCTTCTTGGTGAGAGCTTTGTGGTGAGAGCTTCGTGGTGAGAGCTTCGTGGTGAGAGCTTCTTGGTGAGAGCTTCGTGGTGAGAGCTTCGTGGTGAGCTTTTTATGGTGAGCGCTTCATGGTGAGTGCACTTCATGTTGAGAGCTTCATGGTGAGAGCTTTGTGATGAGCACTTCATGGTGAGAGCTTCGTGGTGAGAGCTTCGTGGTGAGAGCTTCGTGGTGAGAGCTTCGTGGTGAGAGCTTCATGGTGAGAGCTTTGTGGTGAGAGCTTCATGGTGAGAGCTTCGTGGTGAGAGCTTCGTGGTGAGAGCTTTGTGGTGAGAGCTTCGTGGTGAGAGCTTCATGGTGAGAGCTTTGTGGTGAGAGCTTCGTGGTGAGAGCTTTATGGTGAGAGCTTCATGGTGAGCACTTCATGGTGAGCACTTCAGGGTGAGAGCTTTGTGGTGAGAGCTTTATGGTGAGAGCTTCATGGTGAGCACTTCATGGTGAGCACTTCATAGTGAGAGCTTCATGGTGAGTGCGCTTCATGGTGAGCGTTTTATGATGAGCCCTTCATGGTGAGCACTTCAGGATGAGAGCTTTGTGGTGTGCATTTCATGGTGAGAGCTTCTTGGTGAGAGCTTTATGGTGAGCACTTCATGGTGAGAGCTTCATGGTGAGCGCTTCATGGTGAGCGCTTCATGGTGAGCGCTTCATGGTGAGAGCTTCTTGGTGAGCGCTTCATGGTGAGAGCTTCTTGGTGAGCGCTTCTTGGTGAGAGCTTCGTGGTGAGCGCTTTGTGGTGAGTACTTCATGGTGAGCGCTTCATGGTGAGTGCACTTCATGGTGAGCGCTTCATGGTGAGAGCTTTGTGGTGAGTGCACCTCATGGTGAGAGCTTCGTGGTGAGCTTTTTATAGTGTGTGCTTCATGGTGTGCATTTGATGGTGATCGCTTTGTGGTGATCGCTTTATGTTCTGGTCTCAGTAAACCATAAACTAAGTCCTGTGGCATAGGAAGTCTCAGCATTCAAAACAGGCATCTGATTGTATAAAAACGCATTATGTGATGAAAAAGTAAGAGTTTGGTTAAAAAATAAATAAATAAATAAAGTTGAAAAAAAATTAAAGTTGCACCCAAGCACTTAACCCCCCCCCTCCCCCCCCCCCCAAAAAAATGTAGATTTTGAATTTTAATAGATCACCTAAAAGGGTTTCATGCTTGGAGTATTCTGTTTCCATATCCCCATCTATATTCCGTTGAGAGGGTGGTTGGCGGGAGGACCACCATAAATCCCTCTCCTCCTATGGAGAGTGTTTGGAGCCGTTCCTAAGGATCTATTATTGGAAGATTACGATTTGAGACTTTTAGACCTTTCTAGGATTAGAAGGTCATTTCCAGTGGGTAAATGGCCCATTATTACTACCAGAGGTGGCGGTTTTCTATATCATCGATGGTGGATCCTCACTAAGCTTATGGACTTTTAAGAAGAATTCTCTGTGATTCCCGAAGACTAATGCTTTTCATGTTTTTTTGTTTCATTATGTTTAGGGTTTATACTAACTGATTATCAGATATATTTATTTATCTATTTGGATAGCGCAGCTCTGAAATTTTGCACATCACTGAAAATGTTGTGTTTCTTGTACCGCACACGTAATCGCAGTTTTTGCACTAATTCCCTATTGTATTTATGTGTCCTCAAATTAACTACTTAAGGACCGGGCCTATTTTTCAAACTGTTAAAATCATTTTTTTTTTTGCTAGAAAATTACCGTACTTGGAACCCCCAAACATTATATATATATTTTTCAGACACCCTAGAGAATAAAATGGCGGTCGTTGCAATACTTTCTGTCACACCGTATTTGTGCAGCGGTCTTAGAAGCACAATTTTTGGGGAAAAAAAATACACTTTTTTGAATTAAAAAATAAGACAACAGTAAACTAAGCCCAATTTTTTTTTACATTGTGAAAGATGATGTTACGCCGAGTAAATTGATACCCAACATGTCACGTTTCAAAATTGCGCCCCGCTCGTCGAATGGCGACAAACTTTGACTTGATTTGAAAATTGATTGAAAAATCTCCAAAGGCGAAGTTTAAAAATTTCTACAGGTTACATGTTTCAGGTTACAGAGAAGGTCTAGGGCTAGAATTATTGCTCTCGCTCTAACGATCGCGGCGATACCTCACATGTGTGGTTTCAACGCAGTTTACATATGCGGGCGCGACTTATGTATGCGTTCGCTTCTGCGTGCGAGCTCGGCGGGATGGGGCGCTTTTAATTTTTTTTTTCTTATTTATTTAACTTTTTATATTTTTTTTTTTACACTGTCCTTTTAAAAACAAAATTTTGGGTCATTGTTATTCCTATTACAAGGAATGTAAACATTATTATTATTATTATTATTATTATTATTATTATTATACAGGATTTATATGGCGCCGACAGTTTACGCAGCGCTTTACAACATGAGGGCAGACATTATACTTACAATACAATACAGGAGGAATCAGAGGGCCCTGATCCTCAGAGCTTACAATCTAGGATAAACCTTGTAATAGAAAAAAAACATGACAGGTCCTCTTAAATGTGAGATCTGGGAGTCAAAAAGACTTCAAATCTCATATTTACAGTAAAATGCAATAAAAAAATAAAATGTCTTAAAAAAAATTAAAAATAAATAATAATTCCCCTTTAAGACCATTGAGCGGCCGCGGAAGTGATGCTTGACGCCGCTTCCGCCATCCAGTGTTATGGAGCCGAGGAGGGGGGGGGGGGCATCTTTCCCTCACTTGGCTAAATGTCTCAGAGGGGAGAGGACCCGATCAGATCCGCCGGCGACGCCCAGAGCGCGACGGGAGGGGCCCTTTCCAGCCCCCAATAAAAGCGATATTGCGGCGAATCCACCACAGAGACCACATTTATCAGAAAGAGGACCGTCCGCCATTTAAGAATATACCGGGGTTCCGGTTAGCTGTCTGCTACCATAACAACGGTATTAAACGTCAAAGTACCGACGTATAGCGCCGGCGGGCGGTCCGCAAGTGGTTAACTAACGTATTTTTTTTACTGAATTTCTTGAACCGTTGTGATAACATCATGGGACATACATTTTTTTTTTTAGAACTACCACTATTTTATTCTCCAGGGTGTCTGTTTTCAGAAAATATATCATGTTTGGGGGTTTTATGTAAATCTTCAGGCCTAAAATTTGTGCAAATAACCCAAAAATGGCGGCGAGAGAGTTAAATAATCATCATGGATGCTGTGAAGGGCGGGAACCCTCCTTTCACCTGGGGGAGGGGGAGGGGGAGGGGGGGTAATTAAGCCGCGGTGCCTTTCACCAGCCCGGAATTGACAGACACTTGGAATGATTGAATAGCGCCATTCACCGACAGATCGAATTTCTCCGATTCAGCCAGAACACGGCACGGCTGACGCAGACGCGTGGCACGGAAATCAACATTCCTGATGTTTTTGGCTCTTTGATGGTTTGGAGGGATGAATGCGACTCCCACATGAAATCTACCTGATTCCTCCAATGAATGGCGGCCTTTGATTAGCGCTCCGTATTGTTTTTGTTGTTGGGCGCACGCGGCGATGACGTTCATCGGTGTCTAAGTAAACCGACGTTATTGTCTGTGTGCCCCCCCCCTCGGGTTCCACGCCCACGCTGTGCTTTTCATCACCGCCATACAAGGCCACCTATGCATGTTGCTGTTTATACAGCTGGACCTGCGAACAGCTCCCGGCGTCCCGACGCGGCTCCGGTGAAGGGGCCTGATTTGTATCAAGGAGAAGGAAACCCCGACCTCCCGACCTCCCGACCTCCCGACCTCCCGACCTCGTGACCTCCCGACCTCCCGACCTCGTGACCTCCCGACCTCCCGACCTCCCGACCTCGTGACCTCCCGACCTCCCGACCTCGTGACCTCCCGGCGTCCCGACGCGGCTCCAGTGAAGGGGCCTGATTTGTATCAAGGAGAAGGAAACCCCGACCTCCAGACCTCCCGACCTCCCGACCTCCCGACCTCCCGACCTCCCGACCGCCTGACCTCCCAACCTCCCAACCTCCCGACCTCCCGACCTCCCAACCTCCCGACCTCGTGACCTCCCAACCTCCCAACCTCCCGACCTCCCGACCTCGTGACCTCCCAACCTCCCAACCTCCCGACCTCCCGACCTCGTGACCTCCTGACCTCCCGACCTCCCGACCTCGTGACGTTTACTTCACTGGTTGTTTGTTTAATAAAAATTTGTTTTCTCCTTTTTTTTCATGCTTTGTTGTATCTCAGTGCTGCTGATCTCCTGCAGCCTCTTCTCAGCCACTTCCCGTCTCCATTCACTCGGCATTCCTCAGGGCGGGGTTCCTGATAGTACAACCAGCAGCAAATCCCCCCCGCAAAGCACCCCACACCCCCCCCCCAGCACCTAAAAAAAAATACCCTCCGGCTGTCTGCCAGTCCTCCAGCACTTGCCCCATCTAGGCGGGGATCGGGCAGCGGCTCCTGTGTCTTCTCCTCCTCACCACGCGTCTCCTCCCCTCCTCCTAGGCGTCCAATAGGATCACCTGTCCTTTCAGCCAATCGGGTGACGGGTATCAGACCCGCTTCCTGATTGGCCCGGTAGGAGGACCCGTGTTGCCGCCTCCAATATTCCTTCACTGTTGTAACTCCTGGGTGGGTTCATGGTGCAATGCTCTGCGCCCCGAGACCCCCCTATTTTGAAGCCTAATAATCAGGTGCTTCAAAAAAATACCCCCGCCGCTGGAATTCATGCGCCCGGCGTCCTGAAGAGGGCCAGACACATGGATGGGGGGCGGAGCCTGTGCATCCACAATAGACGGGCTCATCCTGAAAGGGGCCGGGCATATGGATAGGGTGGGTGGCGGCATGGATGGGGAGTGGGTGTCTGTGCGCCCACAATGGATAGGCTCATCCTGAAAGGGGCCGGGCACATGGATAGGGAGGGCGGTGGCATGGATAGGGGGGCGGAGCCTGTGCGCCCACAATGAAAGGGCTCATCCTGAAAGGGGCCGGGCACATGGATAGGATGGGCGGCGGCATGGATAGGGGGGGCGGAGCCTGTGCGCCCACAATGGACAGGCTCATCCTGAAAGGGGCCGGGCACATGGATAGGGAGGGCGGTGGCATGGATAGGGGGGGCGGAGCCTGTGCGCCCACAATGAAAGGGCTCATCCTGAAAAGGGCCGGGCACATGGATAGGATGGGCGGCGGCATGGATAGGGGGGGCGGAGCCTGTGCGCCCACAATGGACAGGCTCATCCTGAAAGGGGCCGGGCACATGGATAGGGAGGGCGGCGGCATGGATAGGGGGGGCGGCGGCATGGATGGGGGGGCGGTGCCTGTGCACCCACAATGGATGGGCTCATCCTGAAAGGGGCCAGGCACATGAATAGGGAGGGCGGCGGCATGGATGGGGGGCGGAGCCTGTGCACCCACAATAGACGGGCTCATCCTGAGAGGGGCCGGGCACATGAATAGGGTGGGCGGGCACATGAATAGGGAGGGCGGCGGCATGGATAGGGGGGCGGAGCCTTGCACCCACAATGGATGGGCTCATCCTGAAAGGGGCCGGGCACATGAATAGGGTGGGCGGCGGCATGGATAGGGGGGGCGGTGCCTGTGCACCCACAATGGACAGGCTCATCCTGAAAGGGGCCGGGCACATGAATAGGGAGGGCGGCGGCATGGATAGGGGGGCGGAGCCTGTGCGCCCACAATGTATGGGCTCATTCTGAAAGGGGCCGGGCACATGAATAGGGAGGGCGGCGGCATGTGACAGGAATGGCCCCCGGTGTGATCTTCTGCTGCTGTAGCCCATCTTCTTCATTGTTGGATGTGTTGTGTGTTCAGAGATGGTATTCTGCATACCTTGGGTGTAACGAGAGGTTATCCGAGTTACTGTTCTATCCTCTGGAACCGGTCTGCCCATCTCCTCTGACACCAACAAGACATTTTCCTCCACACAAATGTGGAAAAAGTGTCAGAAAGTGCACCAAGACAAATAGAATAAATGACATTTGGGAGGAGTTCTATCCAAAACTGTAACCCTTCAGAAGCTGCAATTCTCATGTAAACATTTTAATACAAGAAGGAAAATCTGGATAAATAGAACCTTTAATTGTTAACCAAAAATCACAACTGATCTCATAAGAGCATCTAATAGTGAAAATCATAAAAATTCATTGGAGTTAAAACAATTCCCAAAATCTGAATGTGTATAAAGCATATTAATGATTAAACCAATCATTGATGAATAAACCAATTATTGATGAATAAACCAATCATTGATGAATAAACCAATCATTGATGAATAAACCAATTATTGATGAATCCGTGGTTAATAAATTGGAATAATATTATACATCAATATAAGAATATATAAATGATGTGTCCGTAATACATGACTGTGATCCTCGGCCATCCCGGACCAGCCCCCAACCTGTGACTGGACAGTGAAAGGAGAAGCAGAGCAGTGATGAGCTCATCTCTCTGTCACTCTGCTCTCTCCTCCTATCAGCGTGCTTCTTCTGAGCACATTACCTGATTGGTTCCTTGTGCTTCTTCGCTCCCATCCTGAGCTCTGCTGCACATGAAGCTGAGAGCAATTATGAATATACATTCTTTAGTCATGTTAGGGAGGCAGATGGGGTACAGCTCACCCCGACATTGGGACATTTGTGGGGTGTTTATTGCCCTCTGGGGGGATTTCCCGGTCATGTGACAGCCAGGCACATCTCATGCAGGAGGAGAAGTCCTCCATGATTCTCCCAGGAGACGCTCCATTATATAATAGTAATAAATCACCTTTTCTGCAGGTATGGTGTAGGCCTACACTGACACCTGTTGGTGGAGAGCGGTACTGCAACACATGAGATTATTATGTATTTTTTCATTTAAAGTCGTAGTCCACCTTTTAAAAAAAAAATATCTGCACCCAGATTAAAATTTTTTGCATTGTCTGCAGAGCATTGCAATCAGCGAGTCCCCTGCAGAGCATTGCAATCAGCGAGTCCCCTGCAGAGCATTACAATCACTGAGTCCCCTGCAGAACATTGCAATCAGTACTTCGCCTGCAGAGTATTGCAATCAGGGAGTCTCCTGCAGAACATTGCAATCAGTGCTTCCCCTGCAGAGCATTGCAATCAGCGAGTCCCCTGCAGAACATTGCAATCAGTGCGTCCCCTGCAGAGCATTGCAATCAGTACTTCGCCTGCAGAGTATTGCAATCAGTGAGTCTCCTGCAGAACATTGCAATCAGTGCTTCCCCTGCAGAGCATTGCAATCAGTGAGTCTCCTGCAGAACATTGCAATCAGTGCGTCCCCTGCAGAGCATTGCAATCAGTACTTCCCCTGCAGAGCATTGCAATCAGTACTTCGCCTGCAGAGTATTGCAATCAGTGCTTCCCCTGCAGAGCATTGCAATCAATGAGTCTCCTGCAGAGCATTGCAATCAGTGCTTCCACTGCAGAGCATTGCAACCAGTGTGTCCCCTGCAGAGCATTGCAATCAATGAGTCTCCTGCAGAGCATTGCAATCAGTGCTTCCCCTGCAGAGCATTGCAACCAGTGTGTCCCCTGCAGAGCATTGTAATCACTGAGTCCCCTGCAGAGCATTGTAATCACTGAGTCCCCTGCAGAGCATTGCAATCACTGAGTCCCCTGCAGAGCAGTGCAATCACTGAGTCCCCTGCAGAGCATTGTAATCACTGAGTCCCCTGCAGAGCATTGCAATCACTGAGTCCCCTGCAGAGCATTGTAATCACTGAGTCCCCTGCAGAGCATTGTAATCACTGAGTCCCCTGCAGAGCATTGTAATCACTGAGTCCCCTGCAGAGCATTGCAATCAGTGCTTCCCCTGCAGAGCATTGCAATCACTGAGTCCCCTGCAGAGCATTGCAATCAGTGTGTCCCCTGCAGAGCATTGCAATCAGTGAGTCCCCTGCAGAGCATTGCAATCAGTGAGTCCCCTGCAGAGCATTGCAATCAGTGCTTTCCCTGCAGAGCATTGCAATCAGTGAGTCCCCTGCAGAGCATTGCAATCAGTGAGTCCCCTGCAGAGTATTGCAATCAGTGCGTCCCCTGCAGAGCATTGCAATCAGTGCTTTCCCTGCAGAGCATTGCAATCAGTGAGTCCCCTGCAGAGCATTGCAATCAGTACTTCCCCTGCAGAGCATTGCAATCAGTACTTCGCCTGCAGAGTATTGCAATCAGTGCTTCCCCTGCAGAGCATTGCAATCAATGAGTCACCTGCAGAGCATTGCAATCAGTGCTTCCACTGCAGAGCATTGCAACCAGTGTGTCCCCTGCAGAGCATTGCAATCACTGAGTCCCCTGCAGAGCATTGTAATCACTGAGTCCCCTGCAGAGCATTGCAATCAGTGCTTTCCCTGCAGAGCATTGCAATCAGTGAGTCCCCTGCAGAGCATTGCAATCAGTGAGTCCCCTGCAGAGCATTGCAATCAGTGAGTCCCCTGCAGAGCATTGCAATCAGTGAGTCCCCTGCAGAGTATTGCAATCAGTGCGTCCCCTGCAGAGCATTGCAATCAGTGAGTCCCCTGCAGAGCATTGCAATCAATGCGTCCCCTGCAGAGCATTGCAATCAGTGCTTTCCCTGCAGAGCATTGCAATCAGTGAGTCCCCTGCAGAGCATTGCAATCAGTGCGTCCCATGCAGAGCATTGCAATCAGTGAGTCCCCTGCAGAGCATTGCAATCAGTGCATCCCCGGTACCATGCACAGACTCCTGTCCCAGGCCTGTGTGGGGTTGGATGAAGTCATCAATGGACTTTGGGGACTTCCTGAGCTCCATTGAGATCGACATGGTGGTAGATGGGATGTGTAGTCTTCTTATGGTGGTAGATGGGATGTGTGCTTTGTAATGAGAATGATAAGAGTGATACTTCTGTACATGGGAGGAGTCTGTGATACTTATGTACATGGGAGGAGCCTGTGATACTTATGTACATGGGAGGAGCCTGTGATACTTATGTACATGGGAGGAGCCTGTGATACTTATGTACATGGGAGGAGCCTGTGATACTTATGTACATGGGAGGAGCCTGTGATACTTATGTACATGGGAGGAGCCTGTGATACTTATGTACATGGGAGGAGTCTGTGATACTTATGTACATGGGAGGAGCCTGTGATACTTCTGTACATGGGAGGAGCCTGTGATACTTCTGTACATGGGAGGAGCCTGTGATACTTATGTACATGGGAGGAGCCTGTGATACTTCTGTACATGGGAGGAGCCTGTGATACTTCTGTACATGGGAGGAGTCTATGATACTTATGTACATGGGAGGAGTCTATGATACTTATGTACATGGGAGGAGCCTGTGATACTTATGTACATGGGAGGAGCCTGTGATACTTCTGTACATGGGAGGAGCCTGTGATACTTATGTACATGGGAGGAGTCTGTGATACTTCTGTACATGGGAGGAGCCTGTGATACTTCTGTACATGGGAGGAGTCTGTGATACTTCTGTACATGGGAGGAGCCTATGATACTTATGTACATGGGAGGAGCCTGTGATAATTATGTACATGGGAGGAGTCTGTGATAATTATGTACATGGGAGGAGTCTGTGATAATTATGTACATGGGAGGAGTCTGTGATAATTATGTACATGGGAGGAGTCTGTGATAATTATGTACATGGGAGGAGTCTGTGATACTTATGTACATGGGAGGAGCCTGTGATACTTCTGTACATGGGAGGAGCCTGTGATACTTCTGTACATGGGAGGAGCCTGTGATACTTATGTACATGGGAGGAGCCTGTGATACTTCTGTACATGGGAGGAGTCTGTGATACTTATGTACATGGGAGGAGCCTGTGATACTTATGTACATGGGAGGAGCCTGTGATACTTCTGTACATGGGAGGAGCCTGTGATACTTATGTACATGGGAGGAGCCTGTGATACTTCTGTACATGGGAGGAGTCTGTGATACTTATGTACATGGGAGGAGCCTGTGATACTTCTGTACATGGGAGGAGCCTGTGATACTTCTGTACATGGGAGGAGCCTGTGATACTTATGTACATGGGAGGAGCCTGTGATACTTCTGTACATGGGAGGAGCCTGTGATACTTCTGTACATGGGAGGAGCCTGTGATACTTATGTACATGGGAGGAGCCTGTGATACTTCTGTACATGGGAGGAGTCTGTGATACTTCTGTACATGGGAGGAGCCTATGATACTTATGTACATGGGAGGAGCCTGTGATAATTATGTACATGGGAGGAGTCTGTGATAGTTATGTACATGGGAGGAGCCTGTGATAATTATGTACATGGGAGGAGCCTGTGATAATTATGTACATGGGAGGAGCCTGTGATAATTATGTACATGGGAGGAGCCTGTGATACTTATGTACATGGGAGGAGCCTGTGATACTTATGTACATGGGAGGAGCCTGTGATAATTATGTACATGGGAGGAGTCTGTGATAATTATGTACATGGGAGGAGCCTGTGATAATTATGTACATGGGAGGAGTCTGTGATAATTATGTACATGGGAGGAGTCTGTGATACTTATGTACATGGGAGGAGCCTGTGATACTTATGTACATGGGAGGAGCCTGTGATACTTATGTACATGGGAGGAGCCTGTGATACTTATGTACATGGGAGGAGTCTGTGATAATTATGTACATGGGAGGAGCCTGTGATAATTATGTACATGGGAGGAGTCTGTGATAATTATGTACATGGGAGGAGCCTGTGATACTTATGTACATGGGAGGAGCCTGTGATACTTATGTACATGGGAGGAGCCTGTGATACTTATGTACATGGGAGGAGCCTGTGATACTTATGTACATGGGAGGAGTCTGTGATACCTATGTGCATGGGAGGAGCCTGTGATACTTATGTACATGGGGTTTTTTCCTTTTTTATTTTTAATAAATTTGCAAATATTTCAAACAAACTTCTCTCACGTTTTTATTATGGGGGATGTTTGTAGAATTTTGAGGAAAATAATGAATTTAATCCATTTTGGAATAAGGCTGTAATATAACAAAATTTGGGACAAGTGAAGCCCTGTGAATACTTTCCGGATATACTGTATATACCTGGATAAGCAGGTATCCCCTCTTCTGTCTCACCATATCCTGCTCTGTATGCCGATAATAAGGAAACGGAGTTCAGCCAAACTGGAAGAGAAGGAGAACAGGAAGCTCTGAACAATGTAATATATTTTGTAATTAGTAGCTAAGATGCAAAATGCTTCCCCCCCCCCCCCCCCCTGCTGTATTTACTCCGTGCAACTTATAACATCCAAGTAAAAGATAGAACCAACATGTCAGAAAAACAGAATCACTGAGTTGGAAAAAGGATCCCCCTCCTAAAAATGACTTGTAAACTCGATCAGGTGTAGCTAATCACCTTCTCAATGGCAAACAACGCCATTTGGCTTTCACCTGTGATCAGCTGTGGTCATTGTGATGAGCTCAGCATTAAAAGAGCTTTCCTGGAGCATTTCAGTCCCTGGTAGTGCATTGGATGCAAACAATCACCTATGGGTGGCGCTGTCACCGGGATCTCCATGATAAAGTTGTGGACCAGCACAAGTCAGGAGATGGATACTAAGGCTTTATCAATACCTAGAAGCAGAGTGATGTCTATAGAGAAGGAGAAGGTATTTGGTAGAACACAGAACCTCCCCGGATCAGGACGTTGCTCCAAACTGGAGGAAATTAGTCAGAGAGGCCAACAAGAGGCCTACAGCAACTCTGACAATGATTGGTCATTGTGTGCATGTGACACCAATATCACACATTCTCCACCAATGGGGCTTGTATGGGGGAAGGGGTGCAAGAAAAAAGCCACTTCTCAAGAAAGGCAACATGGAGCCACCACTGAGCTTTGCCAAAACGCACCGCAAAGAATCTGAGGCCGCATGGAAAAAGGTGTTCTGGTCAGACGAGACTAAAATGGAATGGTTTGGCTTCAACACCAATCTATATGTCTGGTGGAAATCCATCCAAATACCACCATTCCTACAGTAACGCATGGAGGGGGTAATATAATGTTATGGGGGGAAATATCCTGTTATGGGGGGGGTAATATCCTGCCATGGAGGGGGTAATATCCTGCCATGGAGGGGGTAATATCCTGCCATGGAGGGGGTAATATCATGTTATGGGGGGGGGGTAATATCCTGCCATGGGGGTGGTAATATCCTGTTATGGGGGTGGTAATCTCCTTTTATGGGGGGTTTCTCTGCAGCAGGGACTGGAGCACTTGTCAGGATAGAAGGAAAAATGGATAAGGTAAAATACCATCAAATTCTTGAGGAAAATCTGCTGCCCTCTGCTGGCCAAAAGTTTTCAATGGGAAGAAGGTTTCCCTTCCAAAGCACACAGCAACAATGAGCACACAGTGGTTGGAGGAGAAGGCAGGGAATGTCCACCAATGAGCACATAGTGGTTGTAGGAGAAGGTGGGGAATGTCCACCAATGAGCACACAGTGGTTGTAGGAGAAGGCGGGGAATGTCCACCAATGAGCACACAGTGGTTGTAGGAGAAGGTGGGGAATGTCCACCAATGAGCACACAGTGGTTGTAGGAGAAGGTGGGGAATGTCCACCAGTGAGCACACAGTGGTTGGAGGAGAAGGCGGGGGAATGTCCACCAATGAGCACACAGTGGTTGGAGGAGAAGGCAGGGAATGTCCACCAGTGAGCACACAGTGGTTGGAGGAGAAGGTGGGGAATGTCCACCAATGAGCACACAGTGGTTGGAGAAGAAGGTGGGGAATGTCCACCAATGAGCCATTGGTGGTTGGAGGAGAAGGCGGGAATATCCACCAATGAGCCAATGGTAGTTGGAGGAGAAGGCGGGAATATCCACCAATGAGCCAATGGTAGTTGGAGGAGAAGGTGGGAATGTCCACCAATGATCACACAGTGGTTGGAGGAGAAGGTGGAGAATGTCCACCAATGAGCACACAGTGGTTGTAGGAGAAGGCGGGGAATGTCCACCAATGAGCACACAGTGGTTGTAGGAGAAGGCGGGGAATGTCCACCAATGATCACACAGTAGTCGGAGGAGAAGGAGGGGAATGTCCACCAATGAGCACACAGTGGTTGGAGAAGAAGGTGGGGAATGTCCACCAATGAGCACACAGTGGTTGGAGAAGAAGGTGGGGAATGTCCACCAATGAGCCAATGGTAGTTGGAGGAGAAGGCGGGAATATCCACCAATGAGCCAATGGTAGTTGGAGGAGAAGGCGGGGAATGTCCACCAATGAGCCAATGGTAGTTGGAGGAGAAGGTGGGAATGTCCACCAATGATCACACAGTGGCTGGAGGAGAAGGTGGGGAATGTCCACCAATGAGCACACAGTGGTTGAAGGAGAACGCAGGGAATTTCCACCAATGAGCACACAGTGGTTGGAGGGGAAGGCAGGGAATGTCCACCAATGAGCACACAGTGGTTGGAGGGGAAGGCGGGGAATGTCCACCAATTAGCACACAGTGTTGTCTTTGATGACGCCCTGGAGGAGGGGCGAAATGCGCCGACGCAACATCCGGCTCACGCTCAACCAGTGACACTTCTTCCTGTTCCCGTGGAACGCACGTTTACAGCGGCGATGGCGGAAATTTTTCTGATATGCATCCATGTAACTTGTGAGTAGCGCTGTGATGCGCAAGTGATCTCTTTCCCCACAGTATTTCACCATATTGTTTTTCCTTGTCTTTTTGGGTTTGATTCGATGGTCCACGCCTCCAAGCCTTTATCCTATTTACCACGATTTTAAGCCATCCATATTGCATTACATCAGAGGCATCACACTGCAGTACTTCAGGTGACTGACTGTCAGCATAGGTTGAAGAGATGCTGAGGCCGCCACCAAGAGTCCTGTACACTAGTTCAGTCCACGGCACCTATCTGGGACTATTCACTGTTATTGTATTATTCATTCACATTTTATAGCACATAACTTCTATTGTTTTTATATATTCGGGACCAATCACTGTCACTTCAATAGCAAATGTCTTTTGTCAGCACTTATTTTTATATATATATCTTATATATTTAGCACTTTATTCATAGAATGTATGGATTCATGATTATAGGATCATTGCACAGTGCACTTTCTATATAGTATCACATTTATGGTTATAGTATTTATTTTATTTTGCCAGCGCTGTATGTGTTGTTTTATAACCCTCCCTTTAACCTTAACACTAACCTCCCTTTAACCCTAAAACTAACCCTCCAGGAACCCCAACACTTACCTTCCCTGTAACCCTAACACTAATCTCACAGTAACCCCAACACTAACCTTAATGTTATCCCTAACCCTCCAGTTATCCTAATACTAACCTTCCCTGTAACCCTCATTGTATTCCTCACCCTCCGATAACTCTGACAACCCCGACACTAAACCCCGGTAACCCCGACACTAAACCCCGGTAACCCTAACACTAATAGGGCGTACACACGGTCGGATATTGATCGGACATTGCGACAACAAAATCCTAGGATTTTTTCCGACGGATGTTGGCTTAAACTTGTCTTGCATACACACGGTCGAACAAAGTTGTCGGAAAATCCGATCGTTCTGAACGCGGTGACGTAAAACACGTACGTCGGGACTATAAACGGGGCAGTGGCCAATAGCTTTCATCTCTTTATTTATTCTGAGCATGCGTGGCACTTTGTCCGTCGGATTTGTGTACACACGATCGGAAATTCCGACAACGGATTTTGTTGTCGGAAAATTTTATCTCCTGCTCTCCAACTTTGTGTGTCGGAAAATCCGATAGAAAATGTCCGATGGAGCCCATACACGGTCAGAATTTCCGACAACAAGGTCCTATCACACATTTTCCGTCGCAAAATCCGACCGTGTGTACAGGGCATAATACTAAACCCCGGTAACCCCGACACTAAACCCTGGTAACCCCGACACTAAACCCTGGTAACCCCGACACTAAACCCCGGTAACCCCGACACTAAACCCTGGTAACCCCGACACTAAACCCCGGTAACCCCGACACTAAACCCCGGTAACCCCGACACTAAACCCCAGTAACCCCGACACTAAACCCCAGTAATCCCGACACTAAACCCCGGTAACCCTAACACTAAACCCCAGTAACCCCGACACTAAACCCCGGTAACCCCGACACTAAACCCCGGTAACCCCGACACTAAACCCCAGTAACCCCGACACTAAACCCCAGTAACCCCGACACTAAACCCCAGTAACCCCGACACTAAACTCCGGTAACCCCGATACTAAACCCCAGTAACCCCGACACTAAACCCCAGTAACCCCGACACTAAACCCCGGTAACCCCGACACTAAACCCCGGTAACCCTAACACTAAACCCCAGTAACCCCGACACTAAACCCCGGTAACCCCGACACTAAACCCCGGTAACCCCGACACTAAACCCCAGTAACCCCGACACTAAACCCCAGTAACCCCGACACTAAACCCCAGTAACCCCGACACTAAACCCCAGTAACCCCGACACTAAACCCCGGTAACTCCGACACTAAACCCCGGTAACCCCGACACTAAACCCCAGTAACCCCGACACTAAACTCCGGTAACCCCGACACTAAACCCCAGTAACCCCGACACTAAACCCCGGTAACCCCGACACTAAACCCCAGTAATCCCGACACTAAACCCCGGTAACCCTAACACTAAACCCCAGTAACCCCGACACTAAACCCCGGTAACCCCGACACTAAACCCCGGTAACCCCGACACTAAACCCCGGTAACCCCGACACTAAACCCCAGTAACCCCGACACTAAACCCCGGTAACCCCGACACTAAACCCCAGTAACCCCGACACTAAACCCCAGTAACCCCGACACTAAACCCCAGTAACCCCGACACTAAACCCCGGTAACCCCGACACTAAACCCCAGTAATCCCGACACTAAACCCCGGTAACCCTAACACTAAACCCCAGTAACCCCGACACTAAACCCCGGTAACCCCGACACTAAACCCCGGTAACCCCGACACTAAACCCCAGTAACCCCGACACTAAACCCCGGTAACCCCGACACTAAACCCCAGTAACCCCGACACTAAACCCCGGTAACCCCGACACTAAACCCCAGTAACCCCGACACTAAACCCCAGTAACCCCGACACTAAACCCCAGTAACCCCGACACTAAACCCCGGTAACCCCGACACTAAACCCCAGTAATCCCGACACTAAACCCCGGTAACCCTAACACTAAACCCCAGTAACCCCGACACTAAACCCCGGTAACCCCGACACTAAACCCAAGTAACCCCGACACTAAACCCCAGTAACCCCGACACTAAACCCCGGTAACCCCGACACTAAACCCCAGTAACCCCGACACTAAACCCCAGTAACCCCGACACTAAACCCCGGTAACCCCGACACTAAACCCCAGTAACCCCGACACTAAACCCCAGTAACCCCGACACTAAACCCCAGTAACCCCGACACTAAACCCCGGTAACCCCGACACTAAACCCCAGTAATCCCGACACTAAACCCCGGTAACCCTAACACTAAACCCCGGTAACCCCGACACTAAACCCCGGTAACCCTAACACTAAACCCCGGTAACCCTGACACTAAACCCCGGTAACCCCGACACTAAACCCCAGTAACCCCGACACTAAACCCCAGTAACCCCGACACTAAACCCCGGTAACCCCGACACTAAACCCCGGTAACCCCGACACTAAACCCCAGTAACCCCGACACTAAACCCCAGTAACCCCGACACTAAACCCCGGTAACCCCGACACTAAACCCCAGTAACCCCGACACTAAACCCCAGTAACCCCGACACTAAACCCCGGTAACCCTAACACTAAGGTGAGAAATGTAAAGTCAGTACTTAGCGGAAAAAGTAAAGAAAACAGCAGATAGCACTAAAAGGTCAATAAAACAAATCTTCCCAGGGAAATAGTAAAAGAAGTGCTGCGCTCAAACACAACAATACATAAAATCAACAAAAATGATGTCAGAAAACATAAATATAACCAGTAAAGAATCCAACTAAAAAAATGGTTACTGTCCCTTTAAACGCCATGGGGCAATAATGTGTGACTGATATCTGTGCAATTCTTGGGGTGCAAGTAATATATCATTCAGTTCATCTATATATCACGTGACCGGTCCGTGAAAAAAAAATACACGTAAATTTGAAACTAATAGAAAATGTGGATGTGTCTCCATTAAACGTGGCTATCCGGATGATTCTAGTCCACGATTGCCCACACACTGTACAATCCCCTCCAATCCTCTGCAGTCTTCACTCTGTTATGTTGTCACATTAATTGACTGAACACCACCATCTAGTGGCAAACATACAAATCTGCACGTAAAGTACAACGAAAGACAAAACCTTTTTTTTCCCAATTTGGATGGAGTGACAGAGGGCTGTAACCTATCAGGTGTTCCATTGGGGAGGTTTCCCTTCACTTCCTGTCCCATTTCCAAAACAGGAAGTGAGAGGAAATCCCTCCAAAGTGAGGGAATCCCTGGTTATTCAACTAGTGTTCCCATTGGAAGATTTCCCCTCTATTCCTGTTCAATAACCACTTGCCCTCCGGAAGATTTACCCCCCTCAATGACCAGGCCATTATTTGCGATGCGGCACTGCGTTACTTTAACTAAAGTTGCAGTTTTTATTTTTTGCGCTATAAACAAAAAAAGACCAACAATTTAAAAAAAATATATATTTTTTTTTACTTTCAGCTATAAAACATATCCAATAAAAAATGTCTCATCAGCTTTGGCCAATATGTATTCTGCTACAAATTTTTGGTAAAAAAATCCCAATAAGTATATATGATTGGTTTGCACAAAAGTTGTCATGTCTACAAACTATGGGATATATATTTATTTTTTTACAAGTAATGGCGGCGATCAGCGACTTATAGTGCCCCAGACCTGGAAGTATGCAGGAGAGCTGCCAAATATACACAGTAAACAGTCGGCAAGTGGATATACAATGTTTACAATATACAGACCCAAAGGAAACTGTTTTAATACATGGGCAACAGATGGACAATCATGACAATACATGGGCAACTATGACAATACATGGGCAACAGATGGGCAATGATGACAATACATGGGCAACAGATGGGCAATCATGAAAATACATGGGCAACAGATGGGCTAATATGACAATACATAGGCAACAGATGGGCAATCGTGACAATACATGGGCAACAGATGGGCAATCATGACAATACATGGGCAACAGATGGGCAATCATGACAATACATGGGCAACAGATGGCAATCATGACAATACATGGGCAACAGATGGGCTATTATGACAATACATGGGCAACAGATGGGCTATCATGACAATACATGGGCAACAGATGTGCAATCATGACAATATACATGGGCAACAGATGGGCTATCATGACAATACATGGGCAACAGATGTGCAATCATGACAATACACGGGGAACAGATGGGCTATTATGACAATACATGGGCAACAGATGGGCAATCATGACAATACATGGGCAACAGATGGGCAATCATGACAATACATGGGCAACAGATGGGCTATTATGACAATACATAGGCAACAGATGGACAATCATGACAATACATGGGCAACAGATGGGCAATCATGACAATACAAGGGCAACTATGACAATACATGGGCAACAGATGGGCAATGATGACAATACATGAGCAACAGATGGGCAATCATGACAATACATGGGCAACAGATGGGCTATTATAGACAATACATAGGCAACAGATGGGCAATCTTGACAATACATGGGCAACAGATGGGCAATCATGACAATACATGGGCAACAGATGGGCAATCATGACAATACATGGGCAACAGATGGCATTAATGACAATACATGGGCAACAGATGGGCTATTATGACAATACATGGGCAACAGATGGGCTATCATGACAATACATGGGCAAAAGATGTGCAATCATGACAATACATGGGCAACAGATGGGCAATCATGACAATACACGGGGAACAGATGGGCTATCATGACAATACATGGGCAACAGATGGGCAATCATGACAATACATGGGCAACAGATTGGCAATCATGACAATACATGGGCAACAGATGGGCAATCATGACAATACATGGGCAACAGATGAGCAATCATGACAATACATGGGCAGCAGATGGGAAATCATGACAATACATGGGCAACAGATGGGCAATCATGACAATACATGGGCAACAAATGGGCTATTATGACAATACATGGGCAAGAGATGGGCTGTCATGACAATACATGGGCAAGAGATGGGCTATTATGATAATACATGGGCAACAGATGGGCTATCATGTCAATACATGGGCAACAGATAGGCAACCATGACAATACATGGGCAACTATGACAATACATAGGCAACAGATGGGCAATCATGACAATACATGGGCAATCATGACAATAAATGGGCAACAGATGGGCAATCATGAAAATAAATGGGCAACAGATGGGCAATCATGACAATACATGGGCAAAAGATGAGCTATCATGACAATACATGGGCAGCAGATGGGCAATCATGACAATACATGGGCAACAGATGGGCTATTATGACAATACATGGGCAGCAGATGGGCTATTATGACAATATATGGGCAACAGATGGGCTATCATGTCAATACATGGGCAACAGATAGGCAATCATGACAATACATGGGCAACTATGACAATACATGGGCAACAGATTGGCTATCATGACAATACATGGGCAGCAGATGGGCAATCATGACAATACATGGGCAAGAGATGGGCAATCATGACAATACATGGGCAACAGATGGGCTGTTATGACAATACATGGGCAACAGGTGGGCTATCATGACAATACATGGGCAACAGATGGGCTATTATGACAATACATAGGCAACAGATGGGCTATCATGTGAATACATGGGCAACAGATGGGCAATCATGACAATACATGGGCAACAGATGGGCAATCATGACAATACACGGGCAGCAGATGGGCTATTATGACAATACATGGGCAACAGATGGGCAATCGTGACAATACACGGGCAACAGATGGGCAATCATGACAATATATTGGCAACTATGACAATACATAGGTAACAGATGGGCAATCATGACAATACATGGGCAACATATGGGCTATTATGACAATACATAGGCAACAAATGGGCAATCATGACAATACATGGGCAACAGATGGGCAATCATGACAATACATGGGCAACAGATGGCAATCATGACAATACATAGGCAACAGATGGGCTATTATGACAATACATGGGCAACAGATGGGCAATCATGACAATACATGGGCAACTATGACAACACATGGGCAGTCATGACAATACATGGGCAACAGATGGGCAATCATGACAATACATGGACAACAGATGGGCAGTCATGACAATACATGGGCAACAGATGGGCAATCATGACAATACATGAGCAACAGATGGCAATCATGACAATACATGGGCAACAGATGGGCTATTATGACAATACATGGGCAACAGATGTGCAATCATGACAATATACATGGGCAACAGATGGGCTATCATGACAATACATGGGCAACAGATGGGCTATTATGACAATACTGAGGACCCCCACTGAGGACCCCCGCTGAGGATTAGTGCATTGCTCATTGTCATGTATTTTAGGCAGTTGTGTTGGTGTTGCATTTCTTTGATATTTTAAACTGTATAAAATAAAATTGTGTTTTTTTATATATGAAATTCTTTGCTTTGTTCCTATTTGGTTTACATAGAAATGTATTCAAAGTCCCAAACAGACTCTCCTTTTCCTCCAATTTAATCCCAATAGTAGAATCTGAATACGTCGTTTTCGGTTGCTTATAAGTGTAAAATTCACTGTTATAAGAAATCATAGTGTATAAAAAATGTTCAGATACATCTCATAGTGTGTGGTCTCTACACCTTCCCTACAGATAAATAATATTCACGGATTTGGGGGATTTTCACCAGAGAAATGGAGCAGAATATATTTTGGCCGAAATTTATGAAGAAAGATTATTTATTTGCAAAATTGTGAAATGAAGACACGTGGATTATTCTTCAAAATGTTGGTCTTTTTTCATTTACTTAGCAAAAAATAACCCCCCCCCCCCCCCAGGGGTGATTAAAGCGGAGTTCCACCCAAAAATGGAACTTCCACTTTAAGGGAAGGTGACCCCCTGACATGGCACATTTGGCATGTCATTGTTTTTTGGGGGGGAGCGTATACCCTCTTTTCCGGCTCCCACTTCCTTCTGGCGCACCCTCAGCGCCGGAAGGAAGATCACCTCTCCCCCCTCCCTCTAGGAAATGTCACAGGTCCCAGATGATTGCGCGGCCAATCACGGCGCACGGTGTGGCTCGCGCATGCGCAGTGGGTGCCCGACTGTGAAGCCACAGCCGGGAGCCCACAGTTACATTGCCGGCGCCGCCGATTGGAGGGGGAAAGGAGCAGGGCTTCGATCCCCCCCATCACTGGACCCGGGGACAGGAAAGTGTCCGATTATTAAAAGTCAGCAGCTGCAGGATTTGTAGCTGCTGACTTTTAATTTTTTTTTTTTTTTTTTTTAGTGGAACTTTAAATACCACCAAAAGAAAGTTCTATTTGTGTGATAAAATGATAAAAACATCATATGTGTACAGTGTTGTATGACCGCGTAATTGTCATTCAAAGTGTGACAGCGCGAAAAGCTGAAAATTGGCCTGGGCAGGAAGGTTGGGAATGTGCCCAGTATTGGGGGGCAGGAAGGGGGTAAAGTGCCCGGTATTGGGGGGCAGGAAGGGGGGAATGTGCCCGGTATTGTGGGGGCAGGAAGGGGGGAATGTGCCCGGTATTGTGGGGGCAGGAAGGGGGGAAATTGCCCAGTATTGGGTGTGGAAGGAAGGGGGTAAAGTGCCCGGTATTGGGGGGGCAGGTAGGGGGGAAAGTGCCCGGTATTGGGGTGGCAGGAAGGGGGGGAAGTTCCTGGTATTGGGGGGCAGGAAGGGGGGAATGTGCCCGGTATTGGGGGGCAGGAAGGTGGGGAAAGTGCCCGGTATTGGGTGTGGAAGGAAGGTGGGGAAAGTGCCCGGTATTGGGTGTGGAAGGAAGGTGGGGAAAGTGCCCGGTATTGGGGGGCAGGAAGGGGGGAATGTGCCCGGTATTGAGTGTGGAAGGAAGGTGGGGAAAGTGCCCGGTATTGGGGGGCAGGAAGGGGGGAATGTGCCCGGTATTGTGGGGGCAGGAAGGGGGGAAAGTGCACAGTTTTGGGGTGGCAGGAAGGGGGGTGAGTGCCCGGTATTGGGGGGCAGGAAGGGGGGGAGTGCCCAGTATTGGGGGCAGGAAGGGGGTGAGTGCCCAGTATTGGGGGGCAAGAAGGGGGGGAAGTGCCCGGTATTGGGGGCACAGGAAGGGGGTAAAGTGCACAGTATTGGGGGGCAGGAAGGGGGTAAAGTGCCCGGTATTGGGGGGGCAGGAAGGGGGTAAAGTGCCCGGTATTGGTGGGCAGGAAGGGGGTAAAGTGCCCAGTATTGGGGGGCACAGGAAGGGGGTGAGTGCCCAGTATTGGGGGGGCAGGAAGGGGGTAAAGTGCCCGGTATCGGGGGGGCAGGAGGGGAGGGAAAGTGCCTGGTATTGGGGGGCAGGAAGGGGGGGAGTGCCCAGTATTGGGGGGCAGGAAGGGGGTAAAGTGCCCGGTATTGGGGGGCAGGAAGGGGGTAAAGTGCCCGGTATTGGGGGCGCAGGAAGGGGGGAAAGTGCCCAGTATTGGGGGTGCAGGAAGGGGGTAAAGCGCCCAGTATTGGGGGGGCAGGAAGGGGGTAAAGTGCCCGGTATTGGGGGGCAGGAAGGGGGGAATGTGCCCGGTATTGTGGGGGCAGGAAGGGGGGAATGTGCCCGGTATTGTGGGGGCAGGAAGGGGGGAAATTGCCCGGTATTGGGTGTGGAAGGAAGGGGGTAAAGTGCCCGGTTCTGGGGGGGCAGGTAGGGGGGAAAGTGCCCGGTATTGGGGTGGCAGGAAGGGGGGGAAGTTCCTGGTATTGGGGGGCAGGAAGGGGGGAATGTGCCCGGTATTGGGGGGCAGGAAGGTGGGGAAAGTGCCCGGTATTGGGTGTGGAAGGAAGGTGGGGAAAGTGCCCGGTATTGGGTGTGGAAGGAAGGTGGGGAAAGTGCCCGGTATTGGGGGGCAGGAAGGGGGGAATGTGCCCGGTATTGGGTGTGGAAGGAAGGTGGGGAAAGTGCCCGGTATTGGGGGGCAGGAAGGGGGGAATGTGCCCGGTATTGTGGGGGCAGGAAGGGGGGAAAGTGCACAGTTTTGGGGTGGCAGGAAGGGGGGTGAGTGCCCGGTATTGGGGGGCAGGAAGGGGGGGAGTGCCCAGTATTGGGGGCAGGAAGGGGGTGAGTGCCCAGTATTGAGGGGGCAGGAAGGGGGTAAAGTGCCCGGTATTGGGGGGGCAGGTAGGGGGGAAAGTGCCCGGTATTGGGGTGGCAGGAAGGGGGGGAAGTTCCTGGTATTGGGGGGGCAGGAAGGGGGGTGAGTGCTCGGTATTGGGGGGCAGGAAGGGGGGAAGTGCCCAGTATTGGGTGTGGAAGGAAGGTGGGGAAAGTGCCCGGTATTGGGGGGCAGGAAGGGGGGAATGTGCCCGGTATTGTGGGGGCAGGAAGGGGGGAAAGTGCACAGTTTTGGGGGGGCAGGAAGGAGGTGAGTGCCCGGTATTGGGGGGCAGGAAGGGGGTAAAGTGCCCGGTATGGGGGGCGCAGGAAGGGGGAGAAAGTGCCCGGTATGGGGGGCACAGGAAGGGGGTAAAGTGCCCAGTATTGGGGGGCAAGAAGGGGGGGAAAGTGCCCAGTATTGGGGGCACAGGAAGGGGGTAAAGTGCACAGTATTGGGGGGCAGGAAGGGGGTAAAGTGCCCGGTATTGGGGGGGCAGGAAGGGGGTAAAGTGCCCGGTATTGGTGGGCAGGAAGGGGGTAAAGTGCCCAGTATTGGGGGGCACAGGAAGGGGGTGAGTGCCCAGTATTGGGGGGGCAGGAAGGGGGTAAAGTGCCCGGTATCGGGGGGGCAGGAGGGGAGGGAAAGTGCCTGGTATTGGGGGGCAGGAAGGGGGGGAGTGCCCAGTATTGGGGGGGCAGGAAGGGGGTAAAGTGCCCGGTATTGGGGGGCAGGAAGGGGGTAAAGTGCCCGGTATTGGGGGCGCAGGAAGGGGGGAAAGTGCCCAGTATTGGGGGTGCAGGAAGGGGGTAAAGCGCCCAGTATTGGGGGGGCAGGAAGGGGGTAAAGTGCCCGGTATTGGGGGGCAGGAAGGGGGTAAAGTGCCCAGTATTGGGGGGCACAGGAAGGGGGTGAAAGTGCCGGTATTGAAGGGGTTAATGGGCTGTTCATTTCTATCTTGCTAGTTCTGGTTGGAGTTCTTCTTTAGGGCCTCAGGGCAGAAGTTTTATGCAGTCGGTTCATTTTGGGCTCATGGAAGGTGAGCCGGAATAAAAGAAATGATTAAACATGTGATGTAATGTGAGCGCCTGCTCCTCGGCACGTATCGCAGGATTCTTGTATTTGCAGCGTGTGCAGATTTCATCCTATAAACACCTTTCACCTTGAGGAAGGTTTCCTGTCCCCGCAGACTCGGCACTAATCATTAACAGTCTGAGCCCCCTCCCCTCCCCCCATCTCATTACTACAGGTGTATAATAATCGTATGTCTGTTCTTATCTTGGTGTCGGGGGGGGGGGGAATGTGACTTCACAGGTCATGTGATGTACACAAACAGCGCAGACGCATGCACACGATGAGCTGGAATGACTGATAATAAAGAATATTGGGGGCAATAAATGAACGTTTGTCTCCGGCAGTCATTATCTCCGGAGTCGTCAATTCACATAAAATCATGATTTATACACCAAATGTGGAAATATTTATTATTTGCCTAAATTCAGAATTCTTTTTACATGTTTTATCGCATTTTTTTTTCACATCAGAGGAAATTTGTTCTAGGAATGAAGACAGAAATATTGGGAATCTAGGAAAACCTTCTCATTGGGGGGATTTTACTAAAGGTGAATAGACTGGAGGAAAGATCCCGGGTGCCGCACATCCACGGTGTCCTGTGATGGGAGAGACAACCTCAGCATGGGATACTGCCAGGCCACGCCCCCCAACGCGTTTCACTCTGCCCCCCTCGGAGCTTAGTCACGGGGCGCTTTGCAAGTGTAGTTGCACTCATTTGCCCCAGAGCTCAATCAATGTGGTAAAGTTTCACTTTGTAAAGAATACCCAATTAGGTGCAAGGAAAAAAAAAAAAAAACATTTTTGCTTGCACATGATTGGATGATGGAAATCAGCAGAGCTTCACCACATTCACATTCAAGCTCTGGGGAAAATATACATAGCTGCACTTGCAAAGTTCACAGTCTACTCGCCTTTAGTAAATCCTCCCTAGTATGTCTTCATTCACAGAAAGATCTCCCTCTGGTACAATGTTACAAATGATTTCCCTTCCTGGTGTAGCACCCTGGTAGTAGGCCGGGTTGCTGACAAATGTAGTTGCTAGGTGGTAACTAGCCTGGCTAATCGTTAGGGGGATCCCCTGACTTTTCTCTTAACTCTGGATTTGATGCACCTCTCTCTTCTGTCACTAGGTGGCATTAGAAGGACCAGGGCATAGGGAATTCAGACTAGGAGTGGATCTGTCAGGGACATGGCATGTTCAGACCAGTGCCGGTTGGTGCTCAAAATTTTTGGGGGGCGCAAACTGAAAACATTTTGAAAAAAAAAACCCCATCAATTGCAGCCACTGTGCCATCAAACACAGCCACTGCCCATCATATGCTGCCAGTGTGCCCATTAAATGCTGCCAGTGTGCCCAACTGCCCATCATATGCTGCCATGTGCCAATCAAATGCAGCCACTGTGCCAAATGCAGCTACTGTGCCTATCAAACGCTGCCACTGTGCCCATCAAACACTGCCAGTGTACCCATCAAATGCTGCCAGTGTACCCATCAAATGCTGCCAGTGTGCCCATCAAATGTTGCCAGTGTGCCCATCAAATGTTGCCAGTGTGCCCATCATATGCTGCCAGTGTGCCCATGAAATGCTGCCAGTGTGCCCATCAAACGCTGCCACTGTGCCCATCAAACACTGCCAGTGTACCCATCAAATGCTGCCAGTGTGCCCATCAAATGCTGCCAGTGTGCCCATCAAATGTTGCCAGTGTGCCCATCATATGCTGCCAGTGTGCCCATCATATGCTGCCAGTGTGCCCATCAAATGCAGCCACTGTGCCAAACACAGCTACTGTGCCAAACACTGTCACTGTGCCCATCAAACACTGCCAGTGTGCCCATCAAATGCTGCCAGTATGCCCATCAAATGTTGCCAGTGTGCCCATCATATGCTGCCAGTGT
Source organism: Lithobates clamitans (assembly GCA_037952925.1). Lineage (NCBI taxonomy): Eukaryota > Metazoa > Chordata > Amphibia > Anura > Ranidae > Lithobates > Lithobates clamitans. The sequence continues at coordinate 188,018 of JBBGZY010003189.1, forward strand.
GCCCATGAAATGCTGCCAGTGTGCCCAACTGCCCATTATATGCTGCCAGTGTGCCCATAAATTGCAGCCACTGTGCCAAACACTGCCACTGTGCCCATCAAATGCTGCCAGTGTGCTCATCAAATGCTGCCAGTGTGCCCATCTGCCCATCATATGCTGCCAGTGTGCCCCTCAAACGCTGCCAGTGTGCCCAACTGCCCATCAAATGCAGCCAGTGTGCCCAACAGCCCATCATATGCTGCCAGTGTGCCCATTAAATGCTGCCAGTGTGCCCAACTGCCCATCATATGCTGCCAGTGTGCCCAAATGCTGCCAGTGTACCCATTAAATGCTGCCAGTGTGCTCAACTGCCCATCATATGCTGCCAGTGTGCCCATCGAACGCTGCCAGTGTGCCCAACTGCCCATCAAATGCTGCCAGTGTGCCCAACTGCCCATCATATGCTGCCAGTTTGCCCTTTAAACACTGCCAGTGTGACCATCAAATTCTGCCATTATGCCCATTCAAAGCTGCCAGTGTGCCCCCCGGCAACGAGCGGGATCCTTCATGTGTCTCCTGCCTCATCTCCTGTCCTCTCCTCCTGATAGGCGTCCAATAGCGGCGCCTGTCGTTTCAGCCAATCAGGTGACAGACCCGAGCACCTGATTTTTAATTTTTTTTTTATTTGATTTGTGACTGCTGGGGGGGCGGCGCCCATGTGCCCCTTATGGACGGGCAGCCACTGGTGCAGACGTGCATTAGGAGGTGCCCGTCTTGCTGGCTAAAGCCTATGCACAGGAACATTGGCACGAACAGGAAAACTCACATTAGTGCTAATAGTGAAAAAATAATAGTAAAAAAATAATGCCTATGCACACGCGCGAAAACACACGCATGCGTTAGCCATTAATGCTGGCCCCAAATAGCCTATATAAAGACAGCAGCTGCACTAGTGCAGAGCTGTCTGATCTGCAGCTTTACCCCGTGTTCTGATCCTGTGTCTGTATCTGATCCAGTATTTGACCCGAATTTCTGACCACGCTGCTGTCTCCAGTCCTGACCTTTGGCTTGCCTTGACCCTGATTATTCCTGCCTGATTTCCTGGTACCAAACCCTGAACTCTGACCTTTCTCTGCCTGCTGTTCATGATAGACTGACCCTCCGTGTGACCCGCCTTGTCTGACTCTGCGCCAGTCCTTCTGCTTCCAGCCTGTGTAGCTCCAGTACTGCCACCCTGTATCCACAGCTCACCTGCATCCACAGAATACCTGCATCCACAGCTCACCTGCATCCACAGAATACCTGCATCCACAGCTTACCTGCATCCACAGAATACCTGCATCCACAGCTCACCTGCATCCACAGAATACCTGCATCCACAGCTCACCTGCATCCACAGCTCACCTGCATCCACAGAATACCTGCATCCACAGAATACCTGCATCCACAGCTCACCTGCATCCACAGAATACCTGCATCCACAGCTCACCTGCATCCACAGCTCACCTGCATCCACAGAATACCTGCATCCACAGCTTACCTGCATCCACAGAATACCTGCATCCGCCGTTCTGCATCCACAGCTCACCTGTATCCACAGTTCACCTGCATCCACAGCTCACCTGCATCCACAGAATACCTGCATCCACAGCTCACCTGCATCCACAGAATACCTGCATCCGCCGTTCTGCATCCACAGCTCACCTGCATCCACAGAATACCTGCATCCACAGCTCACCTGCATCCGCCGCTCTGCATCCACAGCTCACCTGCATCCACCGTTCTGCATCCACAGCTCACCTGCATCCACCGTCCTGTATCCACAGCTCACCTGCATCCACAGAATACCTGCATCCACAGCTCACCTGCATCCACAGAATACCTGCATCCGCCGTTCTGCATCCACAGCTCACCTGCATCCGCCGTTCTGCATCCACAGCTTACCTGCATCCACAGCTTACCTGCATCTGCTGTCCTGCATCCACAGCTCACCTGCATCCGCCGTCCTGCTACCTTCTGCTGCTCAGCGATCCAGTCTGGTCCTGCTACTCATCAGCTGCCACTACCGCTACCAATGGAGGACTTTGCAGGCGCTCTCACCTCACCGCTCTCGCGGCCTCTTTTGCATCTCCGGGGCGGTACGGAGGTCTCCCTCTACCCGTCAGGCTCTCCCAGACAGTACATAACAGGATCTCTATTGACTGTTGAAAGTTCAGTTGCCATAGGAGACAGCCGTTCTACAAATACAGTTGCTGCATCCATCTTATAGGCCCTCTACCTGTATGGCTGTCTGCCTATCATTCCGTCTCGGAGTTACTGTGAATGGTAAGCTCCTAAAGTAGAACACAACATACACGTGGGTCACAATTGGATATATCAGTAAGTCACGTTTTGGGTAAGATGGGTATTTCGGGGGGTACACACAGCAGATGCTCTCTTCTACATTAAATGATTTCATGTTATCACAAGTATTGTTATCAGTTTTGTTTAACTAACGCATGTCTCCTTTATCTCATAGTTATATGATAATCATCTCCTAATCTTCATGTATATGTACAATAAAGCTCCTGAAGAAGCGGTGAATGTGACCCGCGAAACATGTCGAGCAATTAATATACAGATGATGTAAACGATTCAGTTTTCACGCCCAATGTGACCTCAGAACTAAGAGTCCTTTTTTATTATCATTGTTAATATTTAATTGTTAAATGTGTGTATATATATATATATACATTTCTGTAATAAAAATGATTAATTATTTTATTTAGCACTGTTTACTGCAGTTGGTATACGGTACCATCAAAGTCCACTATAGCCTCTCCCTATTCAATTTTTCTCCATATTGTTAGGATGAAGGTACCATAAAACTAATATCACTACCAAGGCACCTCTCTCCAGGTCAGGGATAAAGTTGTGGAGAAGTATAAAGCAGGGTTAGGTTATAAAAAAATCTCCCAAGCTTTGATCATCTCACGGAGCTCTGTTCAATCCATCATCGGAGAATGGAAAGAGTATGGCACAACTGCAAACCTACCAAGACATGGCCGTCCACCTAAACTGACCGGCCGGGCAAGGAGAGCATTCATCAGAGAAGAGCCAAGAGGTCCATGGTAACTCTGGAGGAGCTGCAGAGATCCACAGCTCAGGTGGGAGAATCTGTCCACAGGACAACTATTAGTCGTGTTCTCCACAAATCTGCCCTTTATGGAAGAGTGACAAGAAGAAAGACATTGGTGAAAGAAAGTCATAAGATGTCCTGTTTGTAGTTTGTGAGAAGCCATGTGGAGGACACAGCAAACATGTGGAAGAAGGTGATCTGGTCACATGAGACCAAAATTCAACTTTATGGCCTAAAAGTAAAACGCTATGTGTGGGGAAAACTAACACTGCCCATCACCCTGAACACACCCTCCCCACCGTGAAACATGGTGGTGGCAGCATCATGTGGTGGGGATGGTTTTCTTCAGCAGGGACAGGGAAGCTGGTCAGAGTTGATGGGAAGATGGATGGAGACAAATACAGGACAATCTTAGAAGAAAACCTGTTAGAGTCTACAAAAGACTTGAGACCGGGGGGAGGTTCACCTTCCAGCAGGACAATGACCCGAAACATCCAGCCAGAGCTACAATGGAATGGTTTAGATCAAAGCATATTCATGTGTTAGAATGGCCCAGTCACAGTCCAGACCTAAATCACATTGAGAATCTGTGGCAAGACTTGAAAATTGCTGTTCACAGACGCTCTCCATCCAATCTGACAGAGCTTGAGATATTTTACAAAGAAGAATGGGCAGAAATGTCCTCTCTAGATGTGCAAATCTGGTAGAGACACCCCCAAAAAGACTTGTAGAGAAAGGGGGTTCTACAAAGTATTGACTCCGGGGGGCGCCATACAAATGTCCCCCCCCCCCCCACACTTTTTACATATTTATTTGTATCATTTATCATTTTCCTTCCACTTCACAATTATGTGACACTTTGTGTTGGTCTATCACATAAAATCCCAATAAAATACATTTATGTTTTTGGTTGTAACATGAGAAATGTGGGGAATTTCAAGGGGTGTGAATACTTTTTCAAGGCACTGTACATTGTATTCTTTGAAGCAGAAGTACTTGATGTGATTGTAGCCGTATTAATGCAATTGTGCCAGAGAAAATTGAGTACTTTCCGTAATACTTTTATTTATTTGCACTAACATACAATTTTTCAGGACAAGCTTTCGGGGTATGTCCCCTTCAGGTCCAAGCCTTGAAGAAGGGGAAATACCCTGAAAGCTTGTCCTGAAAAATTGTATGTTAGTGCAAATAAAAAAAGTATCACGGAAAGTACTCAATTTTCTTTGAAGCAGAAGTAAAACCAAAACCCAAAATGTCATATTATGTTTTATATAGCATTAGTGCATTTATTTTCTTTTTCTTTCAGGCTTTCTCCACTCTGTTTTCACCTGGTGGTCTGGCCAGTAACGCACCTCCTGTATATTCCTCTGGGCAGGCTGAGGGTCAGAGTATCAGACTGCATAGTGATGTAATCTTAACATGGTGTCAATAGTTATTTTTCCGAGAAAAAAAGGGCTCATTGCTAAAGAAACCCCCAGTGGGATCCTCTGGAGAAACCCTGTGGAGAAATCCTGGTGGAGAAACCCTCTGAAGAAATCCTCTGGAGGAATCCTCTGGACGAACCCTAGTGGAGGAACCCTCTGAAGAAATCCTCTGGAGGAATCCTCTGGACGAACCCTAGTGGAGGAACCCTCTGGAGGAATCCTCTGGAGGAATCCCCTGGACGAACCCTGGTGGATGAACCCTGGTGGAGGAATCTTGGTGGAGGAACCCTGGTGGAGGAGCCCTGGTGAAGGAACCCTGGTGGAGGAACCCTGAAGGAGGAAACCTCTGGAGGAATCCTCTGGACGAACCCTGGTGGAGTAATCTTAGTGGAGGAACCCTGGTGGAGGAATCTTGGTGGAGGAACCCTGGTGGAGGAGCCCAGGTGGAGGAGCCCAGGTGAAGGAACCCTGAAGGAGGAAACCTCTGGAGGAATCCTCTGGACAAACCCTGATGGAGGAACCCTGGTGAAGGAACCCTGGTGGAGGAAACCCTGGTGATGGAACCCTTTGGAGGAACAGAAGTGGAGGAACCCTCTGGAGGAACGCTGGTTAAGAACAGCTGGTCTTAGATAGAACACCCCTACAGCCACCAGTTCCAACACTTTGGTTCCATCTCAGGATTGGTAGGACCTGCCTAGTGATGTCACCGTTCAGCTTCCAGCTCCTTTCAGTCATCTGATATTATATGAAGTTACTGGAATTTTTCCCTTCGGTTTCTCCTGTCTTTAGAGAACGTGTTTATGATGGTGGGAACACGAACATTGTAAATATGTTGAAGATATTGAAGTAAATTTCCAGAACTTCGCAGCTCTCATGTTGCAGTAATGATAACGATCGTGTTTCCTTTCGGAAGCCTTTGGCGGTGTTTCCGGTGATGGATTCTACACAGATAGAGGTCTGTAGGGCCCTTGGCAGGGCTGCGTTTTTTTGGCTCTGTTCTGGGGAGTTCATGAGCTCATGTGTTCGGTTTGCCAACATCTGCTGAGAAGACTTAACCCTCCATCCATAGAAGGAGCTCGATGAGTGGAGGACGTTCCTTTCTGATGTGAGAGGCTGGGCTGCTGAATAAAGGAAATGTGGAGCTGATTTCACCCTGAATAAAGTGTTATTATGTACATAGTGTATAAATACCGATAAATAGGAGAATCCATTATTTTCCAATAATTTGGTATTTCTGCCCTGAGATTTACTTGAAGTGGCTGTAAACCTCAGATATGAAATATGAACAAAGCATTTCCCTCTATAGTGTGTACTTGTCTCAGTCCAGAGCACTAAGTGTGATTTCTGTCTGCTGCCTCCTACCTCTGCTATCTGCATGGCTCAATTCTGACAGTCTATGCTGACACCAGACAATCCCGGGAGATGGCCCCACCCTGCCTCCAGCACACAGCATGTGATTGACAGCCTCGGCTGTGCATGTTTCCCTATGAGGCCGCGTAGAAGGGGTGTGTCCATTCCTTCCACTCAGGTCTCAGATTACACTCAACTCCATGCTCTATGCTGTGCAGTATGTGACATTAGATCTCCACCCCCTGCCACCTGGAGCTCAGAAATGCTGTGTAAATCCTGTACTTTGAAGGGCTGTAGAGGAGAGAGGGCTGCAGATAAAGAGGTACAAATTATGTAGAAGGATTTGTTTCATCTCTGAGTATCACCTGAGGGACGGGGGTCCTCCACCACTGCCTAGGGGTAAAGGGATGCTAAATGTACAAAGTGATGTCCTGCTTTCTTTAGGGAGGAATGACAGTCGGTACACTTACCTTTAGAGGTGGTGAAGTTTTCACACAGTCATGGTGAGGGTGGAGCTTAGTGTAAATGGGTGGGGCTTACAGTAAACAAAGGTATAAAATGGAAGATGCTGGGTGGAATGTGCCTTCACCCCTCGGAGCCGGCGTCTCTTGACCCTTTAAGGGGTTTAGGATGTCGGGAGGCAGGGCCGTGTTTACATCCCTCCCATAGGTCACCAGAAGATCAGCGTGACGGTGCAGCCCCCATAGATCTTGAGGAGTAAAGCCTGGTCAAGTATAGCCAAAGCCCCCCATTACACCGTCACCCTGGAAGCCGCCTACAAAGTCCTTCTCCGCTAGTACCAAGTTCTGACCCGCATTGCCCGCTCCAACCCGTCATATAGTGATAGATAGTTCCGGGGATGAGATCTGGTGGTCCTGCCCCCAATTGTTAGGCTTCTGGTCAAGATTCTTTGGCCTCCTAATGACCCTCTTCCATGTCCCCTTCCACAAAGACGCTAAACGCGCGCTCTCCATTGCCCAATCCCGGGGCCTCTTTTCCCATCAATAGAAATTGGCCACATACCTTTTTATCATCACCAAAGGTATTATAGCCAGAGCCTACAAGAAACTCTCAGTCCGGTTCGCAGAAGTGGGGAGGATCCTGACTGCCCTAATGGTTCATGAGAAGATGTCCACCATCCTTCATGACTTTGAAGTTCTCAAAGTGTGGGCCCCATGGTGGTCAGGCGTCCAATAGGATCGCCTGACCTTTTAGCCAATTGGGAAACGGGTATTAGACCCACGCTGGTTGGTCTAGAGGCGGTTCAGTGTTAGAACAGTGAATATTCATTTGCTTTTCTAACACACGTGGGTGGGCTCCAAGCCCACCAAGCCCATTAGAGCTTATGGCTCTCATCAGGTGCTTCAAAGAAACATCCCCGCCGCCGGCATTCAGGCACCCGGGGTCCTGAAAGGGGCCGGACGCCTGAATAGGGGGTGTCCGCAGCGGCCCTGGATAGATTCATGCTATGCATGAATCTATCTATTAACCATATAAGGGGTGGCGTGTATAGAAGGGGCGGCGCCCGTGCTCCCTTAATGGATGGGCCGCCCTTGCTGCCGATGATAGCAAACCTGGAGATGCTCACAGGAGAAGTTCCAGGACCCCGTGGGTATAGTGTGGAAGGGATATCAGCTTGGGGGCGGACCTCTTCTACATCTCCTCCAGCCCTGTGAGCACCTCCAGAGGCCGTGATTTGCTGTCATCGGCGGACCGGGACACCTACAGTATGTAGATTGTTTTGCATTTAGCCAGATGTGTACTGTGAGGTCTAAAAAATTTTTAAACTGCCCACTAGATGGCGCTTGTAACAGGAGTCACTTTGGGTGGGGGGTTTGTGGAACTCATCTTGGAGAGCTCTGGGAACATAGACCTGTTGAGGACAGGGGTTCGTCACAGCGATTTTCCCTTTCTATACACACACAGGAGCGGTGGGGGAAATCGCATGCGATTCTTTGCAGTGCGATTCTTTGCAGTGCGATTTGTGCCCATTCATTTTGTATTGACACAAATCGCAAAGCATCGGTTTTCGGTATCGGGAGCATTTGGATGAGTTCTGATGCTTGTGCAGATGCTTGGTATTGGCACTGATACTGATACCGGCTCCCCTAGTGGAATCAATATTTTATGACAAGGATGGTGATTGGTCATCATCCAGTTGGGGGTATTCCTGCTTCTAGGAAATGCGTTGGTGTGAACGGCCCCCAGCGTTTGTGAATGACCCCCCCCCTGGAATACAATCCTTCTGTGACTTTTTCTGCAGAAGATGAGAAACAAGAAACATGAACAGATGGAGCGGAGTGACGCTGACTTTCCAATTAACTTGGGTCCGATTTTCTACCATCCAGAACCTGAGGAATATATTAGAGATCTCGGAACATCGGTGTCTGCTGGGGGCCGCCATATGGTGAGATATTTACGGGGGTCCCGGCGGAGGACAGTCCATAAATCGGCAGCTGGTAGACGGAAGGTTTCTACGTTTGTAGCAGAGTGCGAGGCGACTGTTTACATACTTAAATATGATGAATAATGCAGAACACCGATCGAGTCCGGCAAAGAGAAACCGATCTCAGAGCCAAGAGGAAGAAATCTTCTACCGGAGATAATCAGCCACCAGATGCTCCAGATCCAGAATGTGCCACATGTGCTGATGTATGGTGGGACTTTCTACAGGTAGGTGGGCTTGTGTTGGGCCAATCTTCATCTGCACTTGGTTGCAATCAGGATGGCCTGAGGGGGGCGCCATTCCAAACCTCATACATGATGCCCCCACAATGTAGACCGGGGGGGGGGGGGGTTGACTGCTTTCCTGGAAACATCTAAACGGCAGCATTTGTGTGGGCAGGAGAAGACTACAGTACATCCTCCAATCTGAAGGTGGGATTGCACCATCCTATCAGGTTGGTGGGGTCCAATGAGGAGGAATGTCTTCTATCTTGGGCTACAGACAGCCATCTTGAAAAGGACGGTAATCCGGTTGGATGTCCCATGAGGTTTGGGTGGCCATTTTGATGTAGGACCAAATAAAATTAGGGGGTCCGTGTCACTCTGCTCACCGGTAATGAGGCAGTAGGCAATGATGGGGGGGGGGGGGTCGGGAGGAGTAGGGATGTATTAGACAGTGGGGTGGGCAGGAGGGGCGGCTGCCCCGGGCTCAATGGTTTATTGCAGGGATGGGGGGCGCACTGTGCCAGTTTCTCCTGTTACAAGGCTGACAGGAGTAGTGACAGTGACATGACTACTAATCCCAAACCTTATAGGAAGGGGGTGGGGGCACAGTTTGGCATGTTTGTCCTGGGTGCTGGATGACCTTGTCCCGGCACAGTCTTTGGTGACCAGTTTGTTAGGACCAAATATACTCGGCACAGAGAAGAAGTGTGAAAAGGGAAAAAGAACTTCAATAAAAGAGAGATAATAATGTACAGTGAGTGTCACAGGAACATGATAGGAACAATCTGGGCTCCACACAGAGACGGCTTTAATGTGAACCCAACATATGACCATAGATGGGACATTATATACAACATGGGATCGCTGAGCAACATTGTCCTGACTGATGGAGAACGCTTCCAGGCCAAGTTCCAGGAAATCTAAATAAGACATTTCCAATGATTTTATCTGATTTGGAATATGCAGCAAATTATTACAGCCATGGACTGTGATTGGAGATCTTCACTCTCTGGGGTCAGGATCCTCCTCTGTCCATCTCCGATTCTCCTCTGTCCATCTCTGATCCTCCTCTGTCCATCTCTGATCCTCCTCTGTCCATCACTGATCTGTCCATCTCTGATCCTCCTCTGTCCATCCCTGATCCTCCTCTGTCCATCTCTGATCCTCCTCTGTCCATCTCTGATCCTCCTCTGTCCATCTCTGATCCTCCTCTGTCCATCACTGATCTGTCCATCTCTGATCCTCCTCTGTCCATCACTGATCCTCCTCTGTCCATCTCTGATCCTCCTCTGTCCATCTCTGATCCTCCTCTGTCCATCTCTGATCCTCCTCTGTCCATCTCTGATCCTCCTCTGTCCATCTCTGATCCTCCTCTGTCCATCACTGATCTGTCCATCTCTGATCCTCCTCTGTCCATCTCTGATCCTCCTCTGTCCATCTCTGATCCTCCTCTGTCCATCTCAGATCCTCCTCTGTCCATCTCAGATCCTCCTCTGTCCATCCCTGATCCTCCTCTGTCCATCTCTGATCCTCCTCTGTCCATCCCTGATCCTCCTCTGTCCATCTCTGATCCTCCTCTGTCCATCTCTGATCCTCCTCTGTCCATCTCTGATCCTCCTCTGTCCATCCCTGATCCTCCTCTGTCCATCTCTGATCCTCTTCTGTCCATCTCTGATCCTCCTCTGTCCATCTCTGATCCTCCTCTGTCCATCTCTGATCCTCCTCTGTCCATCTCTGATCCTCCTCTGTCCATCTCTGATCCTCCTCTGTCCATCCCTGATCCTCCTCTGTCCATCTCTGATCCTCCTCTGTCCATCCCTGATCCTCCTCTGTCCATCTCTGATCCTCCTCTGTCCATCTCTGATCAGTCCATCTCTGATCCTCCTCTGTCCATCTCTGATCCTCCTCTGTCCATCTCTGATCCTCCTCTGTCCATCCCTGATCCTCCTCTGTCCATCTATGATCCTCCTCTGTCCATCTCTGATCCACCTCTGTCCATCTCTAATCCTCCTCTCTGCATCTCTGATTCTCCTCTGTCCATCCCTGATCCTCCTCTGTCCATCTCTGATCCTCCTCTGTCCATCTCTGATCCTCCTCTGATCCTCCTCTGTCCATCTCTGATCTTCCTCTGTCCATCTCTGATCCTCCTCTGTCCATCCCTGATCCTCCTCTGTCCATCTCTGATCCTCCTCTGTCCATCTCTGATCAGTCCATCTCTGATCCTCCTCTGTCAATCTCTGATCCACCTCTGTCCATCTCTAATCCTCCTCTCTGCATCTCTGATTCTCCTCTGTCCATCTCTGATCTTCCTCTGTCCATCTCTGATCCTCCTCTGTCCATCTATGATCCTCCTCTGTCCATCTCTGATCCACCTCTGTCCATCTCTAATCCTCCTCTCTGCATCTCTGATCCTCCTCTGTCCATCCCTGATCCTCCTCTGTCCATCCCTGATCCTCCTCTGTCCATCTCTGATCCTCCTCTGTCTATCTCTGATCCTCCTCTGTCCATCTCTGATCCTCCTCTGTCCATCTCTGATCCTCCTCTGTCCATCTCTGATCCTCCTCTGTCCATCTCTGATCTTCCTCTGTCCATCCCTGATCCTCCTCTGTCCATCTCTGATCCTCCTCTGTCCATCTCTGATCCTCCTCTGTCCATCTCTGATCCTCCTCTGTCCATCTCTGATCTTCCTCTGTCCATCCCTGATCCTCCTCTGTCCATCTCTGATCCTCCTCTGTCCATCTCTGATCCTCCTCTGTCCATCCCTGATCCTCCTCTGTCCATCTCTGATCCTCCTCTGTCCATCTCTGATCCTCCTCTGTCCATCTCTGATCCTCCTCTGTCCATCCCTGATCCTCCTCTGTCCATCTCTGATCCTCCTCTGTCCATCCCTGATCCTCCTCTGTCCATCTCTGATCCTCCTCTGTCCATCTCTGATCAGTCCATCTCTGATCCTCCTCTGTCCATCTCTGATCCTCCTCTGTCCATCTCTGATCCTCCTCTGTCCATCCCTGATCCTCCTCTGTCCATCTATGATCCTCCTCTGTCCATCTCTGATCCACCTCTGTCCATCTCTAATCCTCCTCTCTGCATCTCTGATTCTCCTCTGTCCATCCCTGATCCTCCTCTGTCCATCTCTGATCCTCCTCTGTCCATCTCTGATCCTCCTCTGATCCTCCTCTGTCCATCTCTGATCTTCCTCTGTCCATCTCTGATCCTCCTCTGTCCATCTCTGATCCTCCTCTGTCCATCTCTGATCCTCCTCTGTCAATCTCTGATCCACCTCTGTCCATCTCTAATCCTCCTCTCTGCATCTCTGATTCTCCTCTGTCCATCTCTGATCTTCCTCTGTCCATCTCTGATCCTCCTCTGTCCATCTATGATCCTCCTCTGTCCATCTCTGATCCACCTCTGTCCATCTCTAATCCTCCTCTCTGCATCTCTGATCCTCCTCTGTCCATCCCTGATCCTCCTCTGTCCATCCCTGATCCTCCTCTGTCCATCTCTGATCCTCCTCTGTCTATCTCTGATCCTCCTCTGTCCATCTCTGATCCTCCTCTGTCCATCTCTGATCCTCCTCTGTCCATCTCTGATCCTCCTCTGTCCATCTCTGATCTTCCTCTGTCCATCCCTGATCCTCCTCTGTCCATCTCTGATCCTCCTCTGTCCATCTCTGATCCTCCTCTGTCCATCTCTGATCCTCCTCTGTCCATCTCTGATCCTCCTCTGTCCATCTCTGATCTTCCTCTGTCCATCCCTGATCCTCCTCTGTCCATCTCTGATCCTCCTCTGTCCATCTCTGATCCTCCTCTGTCCATCCCTGATCCTCCTCTGTCCATCTCTGATCCTCCTCTGTCCATCTCTGATCCTCCTCTGTCCATCTCTGATCCTCCTCTGTCCATCCCTGATCCTCCTCTGTCCATCTCTGATCTTCCTCTGTCCATCTCTGATCCTCCTCTGTCCATCTCTGATCTTCCTCTGTCCATCCCTGATCCTCCTCTGTCCATCTCTGATCCTCCTCTGTCCATCTCTGATCCTCCTCCGTCCATCTCTGATCCTCCTCTGTCCATCTCTGATCTTCCTCTGTCCATCCCTGATCCTCCTCTGTCCATCTCTGATCCTCCTCTGTCCATCTCTGATCCTCCTCTGTCCATCTCTGATCAGTCCATCTCTGATCCTCCTCTGTCAATCTCTGATCCACCTCTGTCCATCTCTAATCCTCCTCTCTGCATCTCTGATTCTCCTCTGTCCATCTCTGATCTTCCTCTGTCCATCTCTGATCCTCCTCTGTCCATCTATGATCCTCCTCTGTCCATCTCTGATCCACCTCTGTCCATCTCTAATCCTCCTCTCTGCATCTCTGATCCTCCTCTGTCCATCCCTGATCCTCCTCTGTCCATCCCTGATCCTCCTCTGTCCATCTCTGATCCTCCTCTGTCTATCTCTGATCCTCCTCTGTCCATCTCTGATCCTCCTCTGTCCATCTCTGATCCTCCTCTGTCCATCTCTGATCCTCCTCTGTCCATCTCTGATCTTCCTCTGTCCATCCCTGATCCTCCTCTGTCCATCTCTGATCCTCCTCTGTCCATCTCTGATCCTCCTCTGTCCATCTCTGATCCTCCTCTGTCCATCTCTGATCTTCCTCTGTCCATCCCTGATCCTCCTCTGTCCATCTCTGATCCTCCTCTGTCCATCTCTGATCCTCCTCTGTCCATCTCTGATCTTCCTCTGTCCATCTCTGATCCTCCTCTGTCCATCTCTGATCTTCCTCTGTCCATCCCTGATCTTCCTCTGTACATCCCTGATCCTCCTCTGTCCATCTCTGATCCTCCTCTATCCATCTCTGATCTTCCTCTGTCCATCTCTGATCCTCCTCTGTCCATCTCTGATCTTCCTCTGTCCATCCCTGATCTTCCTCTGTCCATCCCTGATCCTCCTCTGTCCATCTCTGATCCTCCTCTGTCCATCTCTGATCCTCCTCTGTCCATCTCTGATCCTCCTCTGTCCATCTCTGATCCACCTCTGTCCATCTCTGATCCTCCTCTGTCCATCTCTGATCCTCCTCTGTCCATCTCTGATCCTCCTCTGTCCATCCCTGATCCTCCTCTGTCCATCTCTGATCCTCCTCTGTCCATCTCTGATCCTCCTCTGTCCATCTTCTCCTCTATATCTATAGCTGGCCTTCCACCTGCAGAATACACTGACTCTGTACTGAAGACATGCCTGTACTGCCATCTAGTGGATATGATGCAGATTGCAGGGACAGGGTTGGTTACATTAGAAGTAACATTGTATTATTTTTGTGATCAATTCGTTTCCCAGAATGAGAGAAATATAAAAACGAAACTACAGGAACAAATAAAACACACCAAATAAAGTGTATTTTTTTTTTAATCAGCACAAGGGACAGATACAGACAGTACTTACATTGAATGAGAAATGTCCCCTGTGCTGGTGGCTGCTCTCCTTCAGTCCGACACAAAACCTCCCCGGTATACCTACCTATATACATACCTATAGACCTACCTATCTATAGACCCACCCACCTACCTATATACCTACCTATAGACCTACCTATCTATAGACCCACCCACCTACCTATATACCTACCTACCTATAGACCTACCTATCTATAGACCTACCTATCTATAGACCCACCCACCTACCTATATACCTACCTATAGACCTACCTATCTATAGACCCACCCACCTACCTATATACCTACGTACCTATAGACCTACCTATCTATAGACCTACCTATCTATAGACCCACCCACCTACCTATATACCCACCTACCTGTAGACCTACCCACCTACCTATAGACCTACCTACCTATATACCTACCTACCTATAGACCTACCTACCTATAGAGCGCTGTGGCTGCATAGTACCGTACGCTTCACATGATATGAGTATTATCTGTATGAGGTGATATTTTATAGGATTTACAGCTTTCCTTCTCCCTATGCTGATAACCAACAGGAGACCTCCAGCTACCTCTACAGCTACTACATCTACAGATATTACACACACATTGTACACAGTGGGGGCCTGGCAGCAAGTCCCGGCCAATTATTCATGGCTGAAATCTGCCTACAGTCTGCCTCCAATCACAGCCCAGAGCCCTGTGCTGATAAACAACACAGAGCTCTGTACAGAGGGCGCAATCTGTCAGTTTCTCATCCCTACAAAGCAGTACACAATACACACATAATACACACATTACACACATAATACACACATAATACACACATTACACACATAATACACACATTACACATAATACACACATTACACACATAATACACACATTACACATAATACACACATTACACACATAATACACACATTACACACATAATACACACAATACACACATAATACACATAATACACACATAATACACACATTACACACATAATACACATAATACACATAATACACACATTACACATAATACACACAATACACACATAATACACACATAATACACACATTACACACATAATACACACAATACACACATAATACACATAATACACATAATACACACATAATACACACAATACACACATAATACACACATAATACACACAATACACACATAATACACACAATACACACATAATACACACATAATACACACAATACACACATAATACACACAATACACACATAATACACACATTGCACACACAATACACACATAATACACATTCACACGTAATACACACATAATACACATAATACACACATTACACATAATACACATTACACATAATACACATTACACATAATACACACATAATACACATAATACACACATTACACACATAATACACACATTACACATAATACACACATTACACATAATACACACAATACACACATAATACACACATTACACATAATACACACATTACACATAATACACATAATACACACATAATACACACATTACAAATTGTTAGGCACATATTTAACCCTTTTATCACCCCTAGATATTAACCCCTTCCCAGCCGGTGTCATTAGTACAGTGACAGTGTATAGTATTATCACACATCACTGTATTAATGTCACCGGTGATGACAGTGTCAGTTAGTCAGTCCCTCCCCCCCCCCCCCCCCCTCAGTGTCAGTGTCAGATTGTCTGCCGAAATATTGCAGTTCTGTTATAAGCCGCTTATCGCTGCCATTTGTAGTATAAAAAAAAACAATGAAAAATAAAAATTCCAGTATATATCCCGTAGTTTGTAGATGATGTAACTTTCACACAAACCAATCAATATACACTTATTGGGATTTTGTGTCATCAAAGACATGGAACAGATTACATAATGGGCAAATTTATGAAGAGATTTGATTTTTTGTATTTTTTTATTGGATGTTTTATAGCAGAAAGTAAAAAAATGTTGTTGTTTTTTTTTTTTTTTTTCAAAATGTTTTTGTTGATATCACAAAAAAAAAATAAACAGAGAGGTGATCAAATACCACGAAAAGAAATCTCTGTCTGTGTGGAGAAAATGATATAAATGTTGTTTGCGCACAGCGTTGCACGACCGCGCAATTGTCAGTAGAAGTAGCGAAGTGCTGAATAGAAAAAAATGGCCTGGTCATGAAGGGGGGGGTAAAATCTTCCAGAGCTCAAGTGGTTAAAGGGTAACTCCACTCTCATAGAAAAAAAGATAATTAAATAGTTTGTAGGTTTGAATAATGACATCGGTCCATCCAGAGAGGGTTCCTGTCACCCCCGTTTTCTATAATAAAAATAATAGAAGATATAGAATTGTCCTCATTTCATGGTGATGGAAATGACCTTTCCTTATCAATCTGCAGCCACTGAGATCTTCTCTAACATTCAATGCAATATGGCCACCTGGAGGCGCTCTGTACACAGATGGTATACAGACCCGCCCAACCCCCCCCCTGGAAATTTCATTTCCTGCTTGTGTGATTGGCTCACTGATTTTCCCAGAAGTCTGCACTGAGATACAAGTCAGATTTCAGGCATCCCCTGCAATAGGAATGTTGGTGAGATGCAGACGCTACAACTTTCGGCATCACTGAGCGTGTACCAGGTGATTACAATGAACCAGACCCTCCCATTCAGAATCTTCACAGGACACGGGGAAACCAACAAATATTTATTCAGGGTAACAAAAGATAGGAATCTGCTACAAAGTTTGTTACAATTCCCAGCATGATGGAGTAATTGTCAGTCAAAGAAGCACTGAAAGCTGAAGCCTGGAGATGGAATTCCCGTACAGTTATTGAGGACATCTGTCTGCATTCACTGGGATCTCCAAACCTTCTCACCCTTCTGTACTCCACACTCATTCCTTTGGTCCTCCTCGCTCTCTAAGGTTGTTAGCTAGGAACGAAATGTGAGTTCTTCGGTTGCTGCGGAGGATAGGGGGTAAATCTGTTCCAGAATATCTACATGCTCCTTCACAATAACCATCACAGAATTGTCCTATAAGGTGGTCTTCAGGTGGTATTGGGTCTCTGGGCACATTGTGAAAGCAGTTCTGTCCTACAGTGGCAGATAGTTCGGGGCTTATGGTAAGCAGGGTGACGTCCTACACACTTGGTGGTCATAACTGAGATTACCTGAGATTAACCCCATTATGGTATATTTGGCCTTCTCCAAACTTTTTTTCATGGTAATGTGTGGAAAGATCCAAGGTTGACCTACTTACACCAACACTCGATACACAAACTGGCCACCTATCATTTTTTAGCTGGTAAACAAACCCAAGCTTGGAAATCACCCAGGGTAAACCTGCAAGAGATAAAGAGAGCATATGGATGCGATGCTTGTCTATGAGAAGATGTCTGATATCCTTCAGAACTCTCACAATAGTGGAGGGATTGGCAGAGAGGGGTGGAGGACACTGAATGGAGGTCAGTGGAGGGATTGGTAGAGAGGGGTGGAGGACACTGAATGGAGGTCAGTGGAGGGATTGGTAGAGAGGGGTGGAGCCAGAGGACACTGAATGAAGGCCAGTGAAGGGATTGGTAGAGAGGGGTGGAGGATACTGAATGGAGGCCAGTGGAGGGATTGGCAGAGAGGGATGGAGGACACTGAATGGAGACCAGTGGAGGGATTGGTAGAGAGGGGTGGAGGACACTGAATGGAGATCAGTAGAGGGCGTGGTAGAGAGGGGTGGAGGACACTGAATGGAGGCCAGTGGAGGGATTGGTAGAGTGGGGTGGAGGACACTGAATGGAGGTCAGTGGAGGGATTGGTAGAGAGGGGTGGAGGACACTGAATGGAGGCCAGTGGAGGGATTGGTAGAGTGGGGTGGAGGACACTGAATGGAGGTCAGTGGAGGGATTGGTAGAGAGGGGTGGAGGACACTGAATGGAGACCAGTGGAGGGATTGGTAGAGAGGGGTGGAGCCAGAGGACACTGAATGGAGACCAGTGGAGGGATTGGTAGAGAGGGGTGGAGGACACTGAATGGAGATCAGTAGAGGGATTGGTAGAGGGGGTGGAGGACACTGAATGGAGGCCAGTGGAGGGATTGGTAGAGTGGGGTGGAGGACACTTAATGGAGGTCAGTGGAGGGATTGGTAGAGAGGGGTGGAGGACACTGAATGGAGGTCAGTAGAGGGATTGGTAGAGAGGGGTGGAGGACACTGAATGGAGATCAGTAGAGGGATTGGCAGAGAGTGGTGGAGGACACTGAATGGAGATCAGTAGAGGGATTGGCAGAGAGGGGTGGAGCCAGAGGACACTGAATGGAGGCCAGTGGAGGGATTGGCAGAGAGGGGTGGAGGACACTGAATGGAGACAAGTGGAGGGATTGGCAGAGAGGGGTGGAGGACACTGAATGGAGATCAGTAGAGGGATTGGTAGAGAGGGGTGGAGGACACTGAATGGAGGCCAGTGGAGGGATTGGTAGAGTGGGGTGGAGGACACTGAATGGAGGTCAGTGGAGGGATTGGTAGAGAGTGGTGGAGGACACTGAATGGAGACCAGTGGAGGGATTGGTAGAGAGGGGTGGAGGACACTGAATAGAGACCAGTGGAGGGATTGGTAGAGAGGGGTGGAGCCAGAGGACACTGAATGGAGACCAGTGGAGGGATTGGTAGAGAGGGGTGGAGGACACTGAATGGAGATCAGTAGAGGGATTGGTAGAGAGGGGTGGAGGACACTGAATGGAGGCCAGTGGAGGGATTGGTAGAGTGGGGTGGAGGACACTTAATGGAGGTCAGTGGAGGGATTGGTAGAGAGGGGTGGAGGACACTGAATGGAGGTCAGTAGAGGGATTGGTAGAGAGGGGTGGAGGACACTGAATGGAGATCAGTAGAGGGGTTGGCAGAGAGTGGTGGAGGACACTGAATGGAGATCAGTAGAGGGATTGGCAGAGAGGGGTGGAGCCAGAGGACACTGAATGGAGGCCAGTGGAGGGATTGGCAGAGAGGGGTGGAGGACACTGAATGGAGACAAGTGGAGGGATTGGCAGAGAGGGGTGGAGGACACTGAATGGAGATCAGTAGAGGGATTGGTAGAGAGGGGTGGAGGTTGGAAAGGTGGATAAGTCTGGTGGCAGCATGCATGATGGACTGAAGGAGGGAGGAGCCTATGTAAAGGTAAGCCAATGAGGAGGGATTTTCATTAGTCGAGGTGAGAGATGACCAGGGAGTGAATTAGGAACTTTGTGGTGTCGTCGGTTTGGAAGGGGCGTATTTTGGAGATTTTTCGGGGGGTTGAGGCGGGAAGCCTTTATTTTGCACCTGCATGTTCTACACAATCATCAAACCTCTTACAGGTTGAAAGTGAAAAAGTCCTGGACAGGAAGGGGTGTAACCCGCGGCTCCTGATGTGGTTACAGGAATAGAACACAGGAAACGAGAAGGTTTTGCAGAGATACAGCACATTTTTTTTGCCCTGACATACAAATGTCTTCTTTCTCAGGCTCCTTGTTTTAGAATTCTATTTCTAAGCCCTCCAATATAAGAGCCGAGTCGGAGATAATAATATTGGGTTTTACGCGGACAGAAGAAATGACTATGATCACCGGGTAGGTCGGTTGGGGCGAGTCCATCGGGGACACATTATGGGTTTTGCTATCCATCTGTCTTCTCATTGATTGAATGGTGGGAGGATCTTCTGTTACTCCTCAGAGAAATGACTCTGATTAGGAATGACGCTGGAAATAACCTCATTGGGGAATTCTATCACTGTTCATGTAATTATCTCCCAACCCGGCCAAGTCATGATGGAGCCCTCCGGGGACATCTGATGAGCAGAAGAAGAGAGTATTAAAGGGTCAGTCCACCCAGAACTGATCCTTCAGTGTTTGATGGGGAATTCCTGACATTTTCTTCTGTCTCTCTATTGGTGGGATCCCGGCACACCTGTGGTGGCCATTATAAGGGGATCCTAATATTCCTATTGGATATTTAACTTTATATAATGAGGAATGTGACTGGAGCAGCTGAGGAACCCCCAAAACCTCCAGGTGGAGAAGATCAGAGTCCGACTCAGGAATTATGGCAGGAAGATCTCAGTTGGAGCATCCGAGACCTAAGAATCCAGGGTCCCCACAATGCTCCAAAATACCCCAAAATAGAAAGATGGGCGGGCAGATAGACATCCTCCATCACATGGCTCCTGGATAAGCTCTTCTAAGATCTTCTTACTTATTGGGCTGAAAGGTATTGCCAGCACCCTTGTATGATGGCTGCATACTTACTTGTCCACCATTGACCCCACTATGTGGCAGTGCTGCTCTTCCTCTTCTTGGCTAACATTCCAATTGCTGGACAAAGTACTTTCCACATTTTGCTGGTCACACATCTCCCAGCCCCAGGATTGGTCCCTGGCTCAAGAGGCGCCTTATTTAAACACCACCCACCAGTTCCTAAGATAGAGTTTACCTGCTGATGGAGTGCGCTGGTATCTGTACCTGCTTGTCCCTGTTATTCACCTTGTTGTGGAAATTCCACTCCACGCTGCGTGTAATCCGTGTCACTTTCAGCCTTTTGGTATCACACATCTTAGTATGACCTCCGTCTCCCGTATCTTCACAAGTAATACAGACATGACCACCATCCTCACATCCTCAGCTCCGCAGCTCTACTGTCCGATCATTGGAACAATCTTTATGATCGATCCCATACGCGGATTATTCCACCATTCCTGAGGATGGGGGATTATCTGCAGAGACCACGCCACGGCCCCCCTATGTGCTGATCAGACACACAGAGACACAAGTGTACATCCCCCATAACCGATAATGTCTTCTCAGAGTGAACACATCCCCCCTAGAGGATTGTCTGTGCATTGCATAGGGGCCCTTCTCTGGTGGACATATCCCCACTCTGCACTTCTCTACATCCTCAGTAAGCTTTTCACTACCAAATGGGTCTCAACCAGCGTCAGTCTGCCCCGGTCCGCTCTATAGAGCCGGCTGCGGGAGAACTAACACCGGGAGACACTGTGACAATACATATTAAATACATCTTAAAGCTTAAAAAAAAATTAAATGTCAGCAGCTACAAATACTGCAGCTGCTGACTTTTAATAATTGGACATTTACCTGTCCCGGGGTCCAGTGATGTGGGGGAAGCCCCTCCCCTCTCCCCCTCCTCTCTGCAGCACCGGCATTGTAACTGTGAAGCCACAGCCGGGCACCCACTGCGCATGCTCAAGCCGTGACTGGCCGGGCAATCATCTGGGACCTGTGATGTGTGGCGTGTCCCAGATGATTGCCTAGAGGGAGGGGGGAAAGGGGAACTGACCCGGGAGGAAGTGGGAGCTGGAACACTTATTTTTGAGGGTGCCATGTCAGGGAGTCACCTTCCCTTAAAGCGGAAGTTCCATTATTGGGTGGAATTCGGCTTTAATAAAATTTCCACAACAACCTTTTCTACATTACTGGATCCCCATAGTGTCTGCTGCCTGTCCTGACCATTGTTATGTTACCAGATCCCTCTACCATTTACTCCCTGTCCTGACCTTTGTTATGTTACCAGATCCCTCTACCATTTACTCCCTGGCCTGACCTTTGTTATGTTACCAGATCCCTTTACCATTTACTCCCTGTCCTGACCTTTGTTATGTTACCAGATCCCTCTACCATTTACTCCCTGTCCTGACCTTTGTTATGTTACCAGATCCCTCTACCATTTACTCCCTGGCCTGACCTTTGTTATGTTACCAGATCCCTCTACCATTTACTCCCTGGCCTGACCTTTGTTATGTTACCAGATCCCTCTACCATTTACTCCCTGGCCTGACCTTTGTTATGTTACCAGATCCCTCTACCATTCACTCCCTGGCCTGACCTTTGTTATGTTACCAGATCCCTCTACCATTTACTCCCTGTCCTGACCTTTGTTATGTTACCAGATCCCTCTACCATTTACTCCCTGTCCTGACCTTTGTTATGTTACCAGATCCCTTTACCATTTACTCCCTGTCCTGACCTTTGTTATGTTACCAGATCCCTCTACCATTTACTCCCTGTCCTGACCTTTGTTATGTTACCAGATCCCTCTACCATTCACTCCCTGTCCTGACCTTTGTTATGTTACCAGATCCCTCTACTATTTACTCCCTGTCCTGACCTTTGTTATGTTACCAGATCCCTCTACCATTTACTCCCTGTCCTGACCTTTGTTATGTTACCAGATCCCTTTACCATTTACTCCCTGGCCTGACCTTTGTTATGTTACTAGATCCCTCTACCATTTACTCCCTGTCCTGACCTTTGTTATGTTACCAGATCCCTCTACCATTTACTCCCTGGCCTGACCTTTGCTACAATGGATACTTCAGGCATAAATCATTCCCGTAACAATTCCCAGGCAATAGGACTTGAAAAGTAAAAGGTCAAAGGTCATTCTCCCTAAAAGTTGCATTTCAGTTGTGGGCGGAGACTGTTGGGCGGAAGGGTTTGGCTTTGGGGGTTTGAATTTGTCAAATCTCCTTTCTTCTTCTCCCAATACTTCCCTCCAATGAGTCCATTAAGACATCCGCACTAATGATTGCCAATGCAGCGAGCCGGCCCCGGGGCCACGCCATCCGCACTGACCGGCCCAAATCAATCGTTTTCTGTGTGCCCCCATGACACAGCCTGGAGGTTAGATGTAATGCTCTGCATAGAAATGCTGACTCCCTTAGGGGTGTATTTATAAAAAAAATAAATCGTATGACTGTTCATCCATCAAAACTGCATATTAATGTGTACTGTGAGAAAGGGCCAAAATCAAACATTCTCTGCAGATCGAATGTTATTTATTGAAAAAAAAATAACTGTGAATGGGAAAAATACCACATTATGGCCACTAGATGGAGCTCCTATGATGTGACTGTAATGCAGTATTTTCCCCACATTATTATAAACAGTCCAGCAGAATGCACCTTAAAATGATTGTAAACGATCACCTTGAAAAACAACCCATTCAGTTTTAAATGAAAAGCAAAACATTTTTGTATAGATATTAAAAAAAAACATTATAAATACCATTTTTCCCTTTTTTGTAACAGGTTTTAACATCCCCTCTGTTCTTTGCTACATAAGAGCTGGGGGGGGGGGGGGAAACAGCAGTACACTGAGCTTCCCGGTGAATGGCTGTGCAGGGGGGGGTGTCAGCACAAGACTGATCATTGGAGAGGAGCATACTGGGTTCCCAGCATAGCTATAGAACTGGCCATGCTGTGCTCTCCTGCTTAGTGTGGTCAGTTTTTAATAGGAAGCAGAGGGACTGGCAGGACCACCAGGGATCTCACACAAAGGAATCGATACAAAGAGAACAGGAGACGTCTTCATACCGGTACATGGGGCAGAGAGCAGAAACGTATGGGGGAGGGGGGGGGAGGGGAGGGGAGGGGAGGGGGGGGGTAACAAACACTTTCACTGAATAGTGCAGAAATCTTAAACTCTATTGGACGGTCTGTATATATATATATACTGTATACTGGGGATTGTATTGATAAACATGAACACTTGTTGTAATATTGGGATTCTGCACATTATGAAGAATTTTGTCTCATTTGACTGATCTGGTTATATAATAATTATCTTTGCTGGAGATTCTTAAAGGGGCCAGCGCACCTATTTTTGTAGCAGTGTGTGAAGAGTTGGGATCTCCTAGGTGCTGCCCCCTAGTGGTCACAGCGGATCATTTTTTTGTTTTTTATAGGGTTGCACTGATACTGGATTTTTATCGGCGAGTACGAGGACCGATACCTTCAGTCAAGTACTTGCCGACTCCGAGGACCGAAAACTTCAGTCAAGTACTTGCCGACGCCGAGGACCGATACCTTTGCGGTGCGATTTGAGCTCAATACAAAATAAATGGGCTCACATCACACTGCAAAGAATCGCATGCCAGGAATGTGGTGCGCTTTCCGGTCCGAATCGCATGCATTTTTCCCGCACCGCTCCGGTGCGAACCCAGGCTGAGGTCACTATGACAAGTCCCTGGGATCACACAGGAGCCGCGCGGGAAACCGCATGTGATTCGGACAATCGCATTCCTATTCAATCACATGCGGTTCCTTGTAGCCTAATTGGAGCCCATTCATTTTGTTTGGGCTCAAAATCGCACCGCAAAGGTAACGGTGTCAGGCATAGGCGTGCGCACAGGGTGTGCCAGGTGTGCCTGGGCACACCCTAATCACCCTGTGCTGGGCAGCAGATTTCCCCTGCTGCTTGCTGCACAAAAAGGGACCGGGGAATGTCTGTCCTTAGTCCCTTTCTCTGTCTCAAAAGTGAGACATCAGGGGGTCTGTTTAGACCTTTGATATTTTCACCAAAGTCCCCCAATGGAGCTCCCAAAAAAAATTGTAAAAAAAAAGTAATAAAAAAATTGTCAAATTTTTTTTTGTAAAAAATAACATTTTTAAAAAGTAGTAATAAAAAAATATATAAAAAATAAACTACTGACAAACAATCTCTGCCCCTCTGACACCGTCCACTGCTGTACTGCCTATATATACAGTATATGCACACATATTAGCTTTGGGGTGCACACCCTAATGCAATAGGCTGCGCACACCTATGGTGTCAGGTATTGGAGCATCTGCACGAGTATGAGTACCAGGGCAGACTGACAACTCATGGGACCCCTGGGCAATAGGAGAAGATTATTGGGCCCCGCCCCCCGGGCAATAGATTATGGGGCCCCCAGGCAATAGGAGATTATGGGACCCCAGGCAATAAGAGATTATGGGGCCCACGGGCAATAGGAGATTATGGGGCCCCCAGGCAATAAGAGATTATGGGGCCCCGGGCAATAGGAGATTATGGGGCCCCCAGGCAATAGGAGATTATGGGGCCCCCAGGCAATAGGAGATTATGGGGCCACACAGTATACACACCCAAACATACACACACACTGGAAAGGTACTGGAGAGGCGGGGCAGCTCTTGTATTGGGATTTTTTAAAAAACTGATTTTTACATACTGTTCCTGGTTTATTGCGGCCGGCAACCCTGATGGGGCCCCTTTAGCGCATGGGGCCCTTGGGCAGTGCCCGAGTGCCCGAATGGTCAGTCCGCCCCTGATGAGTACACAGTATTTCCAAAAATGCACTGCACTGAACGGC